>PVIJ01004245.1:0-120724 GCA_004024925.1 Scalopus aquaticus | reverse complement strand
AGTGAAAGACAAGATAAACAGATGGGATTACATCAAAATAAAAAGCTTCTGTACAGCAAAAGAGACATTAACCAAAACTAACAGACACCCTACCAACTGGGAAAAGATCTTTGCACACAATACATCTGATAAAGGACTGATAACAAAAATTTACAAGGAACTCACACAACTCAACAAAAAAAAAAAAGCCAATAACCCAGTCAAAAAATGGGCAGAAGAGCTCAAAAGGCACTTCTCCAAAGAAGAAAAGCAAATGGCCAACAGATACATGAAAAAATGCTCAACATCACTTATAATCAAGGAAATGCTAATCAAAACCACTATGAGATACCACCTCACACCTGTGAGGATGGCACACACTAAAAATACAGGCAACAACAAATGCTGGAAAGGATGTGGAGAAAAAGGAACTCTTCTACACTGCTGGTGGGAATGTGAACTGGTCCAACCACTATGGAAAGCTGTATGGCGATTCCTCAAACTGCTAAACATGGAGCTTCCATACGACCCAGCAATACCACTTTTGGGAATTTACCCAAAGCACACAAAAACACTAATCCAAAAGGATACATGCACCCGTATGTTCATGGCGGCACTGTTCACAATAGCAAAGGTATGGAAGCAACCCAGATGTCCAAAAATAGATGACTGGATCAAGAAGATGTGGTACATATACACAATGGAATACTATTCAGCATTCAAAGAAGATAAACACATGCAATTTGCAGCGACATGGATGGAATTAGAGGGGATCGTACTCAGTGAAATAAGCCAGAAAGAAAGAGAAAAATATGAAATGGTTTCACTTATAACAGGACTATAAGGAAACCAAATAGGAGAGAGACAATCAGCAGGGGTGTGGGGGGGAGGAAAAGCACACAAAATGGAATAGAAAAGAACACAAGGGACCATGGAGATGGATCACGGGTGAATTGGTGTTGGGCTACCCAAGGGGAATACAAAATGTAAAAGACACAAATAACAATAAAAATATATATTAAAAAAATAATAATCTATCTGTATTTTTTATATGGTGTGAGATAACAGGTTTGGGCTTTTCTTTTTTCTTTTTTTTTTTTTGGCACCATTCACCACAGTTCTAGAATACCAATTTGTCCTAAGTCAAATATTCATATTTGTGCAGTTCTGCTTCTGGTTTCACTCATCTATGTCACTTTTCATTGACCTCATTTTGCCTAAAATTCATTTTATCTTTTATAAAAGGTAGTGGTTACCAGTAAACAAATATAAGGGTGGGAAGAGGGACACTTTTTTTTTTTAAAGATTTATTTATTTATGCATACAAGAACTGGGGTGTAGGCCAGCGCTGTGGAGTGGTGAAAGGATTCTCCAGAGACAGAGTAGGGAGCAGAACAGGTGTACTGACTGAAGTACACTGCTGAGGGGAGCAGTGGGCGAAGCAGGGGAGTTCTGCTGTGCCATGTGGGAATCTCCCTGGCTGGGGATTGAACTTTTGCTGCAGTGGCTGCTGACAGCTTCACAGGCTGAGACTTAACCCGCTGCGCCACCAGGGAGGCCCCTGGAAAGAGGGACACTTTTCACTGAATACATTTTTGTATCACTCAATTTGATTGTTATTGTACTACCTAATGAAAAATAAATTATTTAAAATCATTACAAAGATACCTACTTTGAATTTTAAATGTCATAATATCAGATGAAACAAGCATTATTTTAAATCTCTCTACATGATTTAAGGCTTATCCTAAATATAAACTAATATATTCTTTGCAGAGCTTTTTAGCAACTACTCTCTGCCTCTACATATATTAAAGGTTGCTATTTGGAAGCTTGCATAATTCCAAAACAAAAGTCAATTTATTATATAAGCAGTTAAAGACATCACAGTACAAAATATAGCAAATTAATATTCTACCTTTCTTTAAAAGGTAATGCTTATTATGAAGAGCAGGGGCGCAATAGATCTGCCATCAGATACCTTTACACCTAGAGGTAAATACTTTCCTCCTGAATAGGAGCTTTGGCATCTATGTGTTAGGTGGCTTTTTAAATGGATGAGGTGTGTGTATGTTTTATTATCTGATATGTATACCCAGGAGAGGGGAGTCTAAAGGACAGGAAAGATTTGGGATGAATTACCATTCTCATTCAAAGACAGTTTCCTATTTCCTCGCAATCAGAATTTAAGATACTTATCTGCACACTGCTAAGAGGTATTCTTTGTATCTTTATCAAACCTTTCTAATAGAAAGGTTTCTATATTCTCTTGGTCATATCTAGTGCTACTACTCTCTAAATGAACAGAAATGTGGGGGAGAGGGGAAGGAAGAGGAAGAATACGTTAGCTGAGGGGGCGGGGGGAAAATAATACAGATATATGGGAAGAGGCATTTAAAAAGGTTAAGGAAGAGAACAATTGCAGTAATAAATGATGCCAAATAAACATCAAAGTGGGAAAGAGTGTGCAGGGGCTTTTGGAAGCTTCTGGTGTTAAAGCAATTTTTTATTTCCTGACCCAGATGATGGCTATGGAATGTTTATAACAGCATGTTAAAAAATACGCATTTCCTTTAAGTATTTTATATTTTATAATAAAAATTATGAGAATGCCTCATAAAGTCCTAATTATTAACATTATTAACCTCTGACCCACCTTATGCTATGGGTCAGAAAACTCTTATGGAATGGGTCAGAACCATTGTCCACATATGACAATAATAAAATGCGAAGGCAATCCTGAGTCAATGACATGAAAAAAAAATGGCAATGGAAGACAGCAAAGGAAAGACAGAATAAAGGAGAAAAAGAAAAGAAGAAAAAAGCTAAGAAGGGCATGTGAGGACAGGAGGGAGAACACAGAGCAATAACCCCTAGGGAGAAATATGCCCTAGTTTGTCTCAGTTTCTGTTTCAAACCTTTCCCCTAAACCAACTATTAATAGATGTGTTTTACTCCATAGGTGCCTTTAGCACAGACATTTTATCCACGTAATTCACAATGTGAACTAAAATAGGTTTATTTAACACATTCTCAATATATGCTTACACACTAGATATTGTGTCATTTTATATGCAAAAACACATGTTCAACACACTAGTTTGAGCCACACTGTGTTTACTCTTTAAGGATTATTAAAAGTGCCCATGACAAACTGTGAACAATATATATCTAATCATCCAGTTTTCCTTGTTTCAAAATTTCCTTCAAATTCTTTGCAGACTCAATATTCAATATCTAATTAGTAGATTACTGAAATACACTCCCCTTACGCACTTACCTTCTCTTGTTCTGCTCTGGCTTGCCTATCTGTCCTCAAACATGTGGCTCCTTAATTGTCTACTAACCATGAGACTATGTGTGTCAAATCGCTGTAGCATTTAAGGTCTGAACAGTAGATATTCAACTTCATTTCCAGTTATGCACTAACACTCTCTTTCTCAGCTATGAACTGCTTTGTCTCAGGCATTTCTTAATGCAAATGCTGGCCCTCTCCAATTCACTGCTTCTCCTCACTATATTCCCCACATATGGAATGTTTTTAATCTTCTGCTTCACCCTAAATCCACTATTACCTTCAACACTCATTTCCCACACTCAAAACCTACTAGTTTTTGCTTAGTGTCAACCACCAATAAGGTTCACCCTATAATTATTGTATTCTCAACCTCTTGTGTACTATCCTCCAGTTTTTAAAAGTAGTCTACTCCTTAGAGTCTACATTTCTTTTTTATTTTCTATTAATAGATTAAGATGTTTGTTTAATAGATGTTTACTGATGCCAACACTTTTATAGTTGGCTGATTAGATTTCTTACTAGGGTAAGCAGTGGAAGGTAGAAAAGAGCCTCCACAATCTCTTTAGTGATCAGTTCTTCTCATCTAACACAAAATATAACTAAGGTCAATTTCATGTTCTATTCTAAGTATCTGCCCACCTTTCTCTCCTGTGTGCCTGTTCAATATTTCCTACCCAGAGGGAAAAACAAAGGGAGTTGGGGGGAGGGGGGGGGGCGCACGGGGAGAGCAGTACGTGTGTGTATACATATAAGTTTGTATGTGCCCCTAAAAACACGTTATTCGGAGAGGGAAAGTGTGTGGAGAAAACAGGTACCACTCAGACCATTATATTCTAATTTTTGTCATCAGTTTACTGCATTCATATCTCACCAAAATGCATGTAGTCAGAACATGATCTCTGAGTACAAATTAAAGACTAAAATAGCAATACATATAAATTCTAACTTCAGAATTCTGACTGACAGAATTTCAAAGATGAGAAATGGTTACCCAAGCTATAAAATATTTTTATGATACCAGGGAAGGTTTCTAAATTTCAAATTACCTAGTAAAGAAAAAAAATACACATTGCTATGAGTATCACTGACATTTTCCCTTAAAATCTAAAAAATGTAGTTTTATATACCAAGACTATTTCTCATAGATTTAGTCTAAAACATTTTTACACTTAATGTTTGTCTCTGTTAACAATTAAAAAAGGAAATGACAGAAAGCCAAAGCATCAATAGCATTACTTACCAAAAAATATACAAGTGAACATATTGTAAAACAATGGTCCTTTTTAGTAAGACCCCTAGAAAGTCACTTTATAAAAATGCCTCCTTTAGAACATTACTTAAGTTATGGGTAAAAGAATATTCACTGACCATCCCCAGCACAGTTTCAGTACATTTGAAAAGAAACATAACTACACAACTAATAAACTACATGATTAATAAAGTTTAGTCTGGAAATTACAGTCTCTCCAAGGACATCTGCAAGGATAAATGAACTAATTCCACAAACTTCATACTATTGTAAAAGGGAAAATACGTTAGTTCCAAATCAGTGGTGGTAATACATACACACAACAGATACGCACTTTCACACACACGTTAGGAAATTTAGAGGTTCTTTTAAAATGAGACAACCAGAAAGATTTGATGAAGCAATCAAAGAGACAGGGAGATAAGATTTTTAAAGGTGGGGATGAAAGAAGGCAGATGAAACAGTATCAAGAATAACGTTATAATAGGTTAAAGAAACACTTAAGACATTTTCAGGGAAATGTTAATAGAGTGTGACTGACACAAAGAATGTATTTAAGGGAGCAAGTAAGGCTGGAAAGATCATTGAACCAGATGGGATCTTAAATGTAAGGTTATGTTAAAATATCCTTCACTGGGTTATTCCCACTGACATTTGCTAATAAATCACCTGTTGGTTCTTTTTTCTTTTCAGCCAGTCTTTATTTCGTCACTCTGAACAGATTACAGATATTTTTTCCTCTCCCCTATTCCAAGAGTTATGCTTTTATCCATGATTTCCCTAACGCTTAATTAGTCCAAGTCCTTCCAAATTCTCTCTGACAATGCTTGTGTCACTGGTAAACATAACTTTACCAGAACTGCCTCAGTTATCTGCTAGCTTTTTCAAAATAAAAGTGTATACAATAAACTCATCATGTGATAATATGAAATGCCTTATTTTAATGGAAATATGCTTAAACTAAGAGCATTAGTTTGCATTAAAATAGCTTAAAAAAATACTAAGTTTTTGTCAGATTCAAAGCTCCCAGCCTCAGATCAATGGTATCACAATTATATTAGGTTTATGTTTGCACCCAAAGCAGTGGTATCCCTGTAAGAACATTTGCAATTGGGACAGTGTTATG
The DNA here is from genome assembly GCA_004024925.1 of Scalopus aquaticus. Classification (NCBI taxonomy): domain Eukaryota; kingdom Metazoa; phylum Chordata; class Mammalia; order Eulipotyphla; family Talpidae; genus Scalopus; species Scalopus aquaticus. Next base: position 115,072 of record PVIJ01004245.1, on the reverse strand, counting down.
AAAATGGATCCTAAATAATCTTCACTTATAATGTGCTAACATTTTGAACTCACCTCTTCCTTGTTATTCTAAGTCTTTTTGAAGCCAAAATAATAATGACTACATTTCCTTACCAGGCCTATCAATCAGATCTGTGAGTTTAATTTCCAAAATCCTATTCCTCTAACACAATAGAGTTATGTATCTCAGATTTGCCACCATAAAACCAATCTGATACAGATTAATAGGAATACAGGTTACAGATTAGAGCAAAGGGAATGGCAAAGATTTTCAGGTGGATATATTTAGAAATAAGGCTACATGTTGTAGCCATTTATTATGGTATGTATTTCAATTCCTCTCACCCAAGGGTATAGCTTCCTTAGTAAAGGCAAGGAAAAGCCGAGTTCCAGGTACTCCCAGCAATTTGATACCTTAATGAACAAGTGAAGGCATAGGTAAAGAAGCGACTTTATAGAATGGTTCTATATAATTCTCTACTGTCTGTATCTTACTTTGTGTTTCTACATCTTCCTTTTTCTTTTTGGACACCTATTTATAAGTTTGGTTCCAGATTACTGAGTGAGATAATAGCAAAACTGAACCATGGTAAGTCCAGTGAGGAGGTAACAGTTGCTCTGTTACTTTCTGGAGTGGGTTCATTTAAGCAGCAGCAACAGAAAACGGAAAACTGACCAAATATGTGAACTGATCTACAAGAAAACCGTAAAAATCAACCCCAAAAGAAAAAAATGCACATAATATGACAAGAAGACAAGTAAGTTAGCAGATAATGCAGGTTAATAAAATTACTCTGAACAATAATATTGTCACCATCACCAACCCCAACACACATTGGCCACACACATTATCAATACTTAATCTAATCAAATGTAAACAGACCTCATTAGCAGTATCAAATTCTATTTAAACTATAAATGTACCAGAGATACAACATTCTAAGATTAATCCTAGACAGTCTTTGAGCTGACAACACACACAAAAATAGACATACCACCACACTCTTCTCTAGTCACATTTTTTTCAACAAATACCAAAGAAATTGTTGTATAATCAAAATTTGAAAGGAAAAAAAACAGTCTGATCCTAGCAACTAATAGCTACCTATAAATTAAAAAATTATATATTTTTGGCCTATATTTTGGCCTAAAGGTATTCCTATCCATTCAGGCTGTTCTCTCACCAAGCACCTACTCCAGTGCTTTCCAATCGTGTTGCTGCTCAAGAAATAGCAAGGCAAGTTAGAGCAAAAGTTAGGGCTCAGAGTTTGTGCAAGAACACTTGACCAGCAAAAGAGAAAACACAAAGCCAGGCTGGATTCAGAAAGGGTGTAAGATATTTCATTTTAGGAAGCAGCTAGAGTTGAAACTTAAGACGTGAAAAATGTGATGACTGGGACAGGATCAGAAGATCAGAGGGCACCTATTAATTCAGACATTGCATCGTCCTCATATCATTCAGTTTCATTTCTTAAATCAACTAAAACTCATAAAAATCATATGTAAATAGGAATCAAAAGTTGTAATTTTCCACAGCAATAAGCCCACTAGCTTGACATGGTCATAGTCACATACTTATTAAAAAAATCCAATGACTTTAACTCACTATTGACTTTATGGTCCTGTTTTCAATGTATAGGGCATTCACAGGTTATCACAGATAATTGAAAATTGGCTGGTGTAAGGTATACATGTTCATCCCTAAACTTTAGAGTTCTTAAATTATTTCTGGCTAGCCATAAAGATCTTACCAATGTGCCAAGAAGAAAAACTAGAAATACTGATTAAAAGATAACTACCTGGCAATCTTAAAACTTTGGGACAGAGTGTAACAGAAAAATTATTAAATTGGAGAATCTGAGCTTAAGCTTGCTTCTACCATTAATTTAACAATTTCGTAATACTGAGCTGTGCGCACACAAACACCACCCTTTGTTTTCCTCATCTCCAAAATTAAGTTAAAAAACTAATTTATCTCTAAGACCACTTCTAGTTCTAAAATTAGAAGTGTAAATTCTATGAATAGGATCTTCAAGAAACTAAAGAGATTTTAAAAGCTCTAATCCATTCTTGGTTTAAAATGTGATATGCTAAACATAATGTTAAGAAGCTTAAGTTCAGGATTACTCTACAATAAAGGATAATTTAAGAGAAAAGAATTATAAAGCTTCTTTATGAAGAGTGATCTGAATGTTTTTAATACTCTGTATGTATAAACACACCTGTTCTCTAACAATGCAGTACTTCCATACATAATCAAAACACAAGACTAAAAGCAAAGAGAAAAGAAAAAGCATATAGGAAAAGTCATTCATGTCTAAAGTCTCATCATTAGAGAAACCATATAAGATCAGTACCAATGCATATTAAAACATTCAGGATGTTTAACAGGTATGTGACAGCACTGTAACCTTCAATGAAAACCTTTCTTTGGAATGTCATAGCACTTGCTCAGCCTAAAAGGAAGATACACTGAACAAGTCAGAAATACTTCAAATAAAAAAATAATGCTTTACAGTTTACAAAATGTAGATTATCTAATTCAACCATCAAAACTGTAAAGCAGAAGAGGCAAGTGATTGACTTGCAATACTGTTAAACACACACACACACAAATGAAGAAGCATATGTACAGAGCTGATTTAATTCAAGATCAAACTTAGTAGCAAGTACTGAGACCAGAATATCAATCTTCCAACTCAAATTCTATGGCTCTTTCCACTGGAGAATACTATTGCCTGGTAAATGCAAAACAAACAAACAAACAAACAAACAAAAAATGGGGTAAAGGCAGTAACAAAAGGGCCCTACACTTTATAGTTTATAAAATCTTGTTGTTATTATTATATTTAAAATGTCTGACTCTGAAGGTGGTGCCATTTTTCCTACTGTATAGAAAAGAGAACTGAGAGTTTATAATATGGTACCCACTGACTGGAAATTAATACCACACATGCACATATGTGCTGGGGGAGGGATAAGGGAGAGGGGTGTGGCCAATCTTGTCTACAAGTTTGAAAAGATTAAAAAAAAAAAATACTGGTCATCATAGATCAATTACCCACTCATCTTGAAATGTGAGAGGCATTCACCAGTTCAAATAGCGTGGGGTACCACAGGTCGATAAGAAGGGAAAAATTCAAAATGCTTTCTAATTTAAGCTTTCTTTAATCACATTTTTATAATTCTTTTAGGACGACATACAACTCTAATCTAAAGTGGTCCATTATCTCTGAAGGAACAATCTAATCATTTCAAGAGATTATTGTAAAGTATAGGTTTACTGACATTAAAATACTTTTTATAAAACACACAAAAAATAAAGCACCACAAAAACACACTATTTGCTGGAAATAGGTGGAATTAGTTTTATATTAACTTACCACTGAAATGCATTATAATGGAAGTAGACCAAACCAAGACCATATAAAAAGGCAGCATTCTGTAAAGAAAGGGGAAAACAGACTTTTAGGAAAGACATGTTTAGCTAATGCATGTGGCATCATAAATAGAAAATATGGTATCCAAGGTATTTTTAAGTAGTTAAAACTCCATCCCGCATTACAATACATTTCTGATCTATTTTTAAAATACCAAATTAACAGTAATGAGTCAGCTGCTGGTACAGAATCCAACCAACTTGGGCAGATACTATGTTTTCTTTTTTAGTCAAGCCTGCCCTGAAATAAAGAATTTTACCAGAAGAATTCGATGGGCAAATAGAAAATGAAAACCTACTACTACATAAGAAAATTCTTGGACTATGCTATCCCTACTCTCTCTTAGTTACACCTGTAGTTTTTCCCTGGTTCTTCCTTTTTTCTTGAACTGGATATAATTTCATGTTTAGTTGCCAAGAAGATAGTCAGAAATCACAGGAAATACACAATATAACCTAGAACAAATTTCAGCAATTAAAAAAAAAATCACACACTAAAACAACACTTAGCCATTTGCAGTTTGGGCTTTAAACATTACTGATTCCCTCTGCAGTACAAAACATGGCGGTGCTTATTCAGACTCTTTCCCCCTTGCACCACCAGGGAGGTCCTTACTGAGACTCTTTTTGACTTCTAGCCCTCAAATAGCAGCTAGCTGACTATTTCCTTTTTTCCAAAGTGGGCAACCTACTAGGTATTCTATCAATAAGCAAGTAAACAGGCTTTAGTAAATCTTCCCATATAAGAAAGTAAAACCTTTCACACTGACCTTTGTAAACAAATTTATATATTTAGTAACAGTATTTACTCTGTTACTAAAAAAAGCTTTTTGCAATGCAACAAATGGATCAAAAGTTGTGAGATATATACATCATGGAATACTACTCAGCGATCAAAAAAGAAACTCATGTCATTTGCAGTAATATAGATGGAGCTGAAAGGGATTATGCTAAGTGAAATAAGTCAAAAGGAAAAACATATATATTGGATGGTTTCAATTATATGGGGAATATAGAAAAAATGAACGAAAGGTCAAGAAAAAGACAAACACAATCTGGCCATAGATCTGAGGCCTACAGGAAGGGAGTAAGAGGCAGAGGGGTCAAAACAGGAGAGGGAAGAGCACAAGGGACTATGGTGATGGTTCACAGATGATAATGGTGGTGGGAGAGTTACAGGGGCTACACCTGAGGGGAGAAACCAATCACTGTACAAAAATGAACCACAATATAAAGAAATAAAAATAAAATTTAAAAAAGCTTTTCCCCACACTGCCTAGGTTGCATTTCCCCAAAAGTAGGCCCTGAGACTAAGACTTTAGTACAAGTAGTTTATTTGGGAAGTTACCCAAGGAAGAACTAGTAAGAGTGTGGTGAAGTGAGACAGGGATAGGAAGGAAGCCAATAAAGCAGTATGGATGATTACGAAGCTTTGGGCAACTGGAAGTAGATCCTGCGGTGGCTCTCTACGAGACAGCGTGGAATATTTCTCATAGTCATCCTGCCCTGAGTTTGAAAGAACTAGAGTACTTAATCCAACAACTGCTGTCAAGCACTGGTTAGAGAAAAAGAATCTGTGATATTTAAAGCCCAAAATGTAAACAGTTGGGTGACCTTTGGGCATGCAATTATTTTTTTAATAACAAAATTTCTCCTAAGATTATATTGTACATGTCCTTTGAAATTCTAAGTCCTTTTCTGGAAACACTGAAAATCTGAAGTACATCTTAAAATATAATAAATAACTATGAGATTTAACTTCATTAAATCCCCATAAACTCCCAATTATATGCTATAAGAGTATTCACAAATATGAGGATTCACAAAGGTCTTAACATCCATTTTAAAAATTCATACTTGGGGCCTCCCTGGTGGCGCAGCGGTTAAGCGCTGTGCTGTGGAGCTGTCGGCAGGGGCGACGCAAGTTCGACGCCCACCCAGGGAGGATCCCACATGGTGCGGCAGACCTCTCCTGCCTCGCCTGCTGCTCCCCTCAGCAGTGTATTTCTGATCTGCCTGTTCTGCTACCCGCTCTGTCTCTGGTGAACCCTCTCGCCGCCCCACGCCTCTGGCCTGTACCCCAGCTTGTATGTATAGATAAAAAAAATAAATAAATCTTTAAAAATTCATACTTAATTTTCTTTTAAATTCAGTTAAAACTGCCTTAATCATATCATTCATTTACCACCGCACACACAACCCATGAAGTACGTTTGTGCATTTACTTTTATTGTCAGGGACAATACTCTAAAGCCGCACAAGCCAAATTTGTTAAAATACACTTTACCTATTCCCCAAAAGTACACAATCTAGGGGGCGTAGAAGAGAGGGGAAAAAACAAGAACTTTCAGAATGTTAATTCAGAGTCATGGAATGTTCTACCCAGGAAGTCAATATTTAAAAGACAACTATCTTCTTAGGGGAGATAGAAAAGAGAAAGGAGGACATGGCTGAATAACAACAAACAGCATCTTTTACCAATTTAGGTAACTATCTAGAGAAGGTGGTGTGGGGTATGGAGGAAATAGAAATTTATTGTGAGGCATTTCTGATTTCAGGACACCCTGATTCTGCTTAAATCCTTACTTTGTTGATACTTGTTTAGTTGCCCCCCCACCTTTAGAAAATCTTATCCCAATCCATATAAATTCTATTACTTAAGATCCAGTTTAAATACCATCTTCCCCATAAAGCTCCACTGCTTCTCCCACATTAATTCAGAGGTAATCTTTCCAACCTCTAAATTTAGCCTTAGGGCAGTATCTACCTTTGACATTATTATGCAATAGCAAGAACTTAGTTTTATGCAAAATGCTAACATTATCTTTTTAAAAAAGGTTCTAACAATGCTAAGAGGTGGTAGAAGGTTTCATTTATTGGATGAAGAAACAAGGATCAGAGGGTGAAGCAACTTATTCAGAGACATGTGCTAAGTAACAGAGTTAGGCACTGAGTCTAGATATGCCACCAGAGTTCACTCTTACCTACTATATTTTTTACATTTGTGTTGTGACTAAACTCCATCCCATTAGTCAAAAACGACACAAAGGTAGGAGTGCTAATCATTTGTGTCACCCTTCCACATAGTAGATGCCCACTCAAAGTTTTGTAAATTAAATCACCACGTTCAGTAATAAGTTCAGTACCCTGGGACACAGGATTAGCATGAGGCATGGTCCCTATTAACTAACAATGTATACATTTGGGGGAGGAATTGTTAAGTCTTTCATTTTTCCACAACAAAATATTTACTGAGCACCTATTATGAAAACAGAAGAGTTATGAGCACTGGGAAGACAGTAGTGAACAAAAGATAAAAATTCCTATCTTCAATGAATTTACAACCCAATAACATTAAGATTATGAAATTAAGTGCATAATAATTTATTTCAAGATAGATGTAATACTTAATGAAGTCTAATAAGTACTAGGGAAAGAAATAGTACTTGGGTACTCTATCTCAAAGATGACTGAGGAAAGAGAAGGAAAATCATGCTGTCTCCGTCACGGGTTTTAAAACCACACATTTTTGGAAATAGTGACGGGGGGGGGGGGGGGTGTGCCTTGAAATAGATGTATTCCCTCCAATGCACAATCCCACCAAAAATGGGCTTAAATGTGATAAAGTCTTTCTTCAACCCACTGAGAGGAGTCACAGGAACTGCTTTTTGGAAAATGTACTCCTTAAATATACTCATTTCAGTCCAAAGCCTTAGGAGGAAGTTAGAACATCTACATAAGGAGTTGGAAAACAGCAGCATATGAGCCAAATCCAGCCAGTCATGTACCCTTGTAATCAAAGTTTTACTGGAACGTAACCATACCCACTCATTTATTGTCTATTGTCTATGTCTGCTTCCAGATCCAAAAGCAAAGGTAAGTTGTTTTAGAAATATTATCTAGCTCTGCCCTTTAAAAAAGAAGTTTGCCAACTTCTGACCTACACTGTATCATGATACCCATCATAATTCCAAATTAAAAGATTACAGCTTGATGGGATTACCACTAATTTATACTGAAGGCTCTTATACTGTGTCAACAGTAAAGTTATTGTCAAGGATGTATTTTATTAAGTCAGTAGTTCACCAATACAAGAGTTCAATGCGTTTTCACTGATCCCCAACATAGCTCTTTGAGAAACTCCTGAATGTCTTATGTTCCATAATAAGAATTCCAGGCTATACAAACCCAGATCTGAGAGGGAAGTACTGCAGGTCTCTAGAGTTCAGACACTGCAAGCATTACACTTTCCAGTTGTTTCACAGCTTCTCTCAGTTTCCCCAGACTATTTGAAAGGAAAGAGTGTTAAGGAGTCTGTTTTCATTTTCATGAACTACATAAAGTTGATTGGAATACATGATAAACTATATAAAACAATAAGCTTCAGAATAATAACACAGATAAAATAAAAAGTTGGCAATCTCATATAAAGACCCTTCCCCCTGCCACCTTTTAACTATGAAATGCCATGGAAAGTACTATTGGCTGACCGATCCTCTTCTATTCTGACTACTTTTAGTAAGAAAAAATTGGTAATGTGAGCCAGTTCTACCCAGTGAGACAAGTAGATTTCTACCATTGGGTTCCCAGGAAAGCTTTTGCTTTCTCTGCATAAATGTTTTCCTTTCCTCTTCTTCCCCCTTCTGTTAGTATGTCATGGTCATCAGAGACTAGTTAGGGAACTGTTGAAACAGGCCCAGTAAACAAACTTGAAGTCTTAAATTACTTTGAACATTATAGTAATGAAGAAGGGACAGATGCTTAAACTTTAGATTGTAAAATATGCCTTGTAAATAGAATGGATGTATTTTATTGGTTTGAAGGTGAGAGAAAAAAATGTAGAACTATGAAATTCTCAAAACGGGCCTCCCTCGTGGCGCAGCGGTTAAGCGCTGCACTGTGGAGCTGTCCAGTAGCAGCTACAGGAGTTCGATGCCCGGCAGAGGAGATTCCCACATGGCGCAGCAGACCTTTCCTGCCTCACCCACTGCTCCCCTCAGCAGTGTACTTCGGTCCATCTGCCTGTTCTGCTCCCCACTGTCTCTAGTGACCCCTCTCGCCGCTCCAAGCCTTTGGCCTGTACCCCAGTTTGTATGCATAAATAAATAAGTCTTTAAATTAAAAAAGTTCATTGAACTGATTTCAGAATGAATGCTCCATTTAAAAAATAAATAAATAAATAAAAGTGAACAAAACGATAAACTTGGAGTGCTGGTGACCCTTTAATTAGAGCAGAGCCGGTAGGTACTGAGACAATAAAAGTTGCTGACAGCTATACAAGACTGGGGATGTGTCTGTCTGAGGAGCTTTGGGTACACATACTTTTCTTAAAATATAGACTAAATGAATTTTCCTGCTGCCAGTGCAGCAGCCAAATTGAGAGCTTTTCCCTTTCCTACTCAAGTTTTTAATTATACTCCCAACACCTAGAAATATACTGAACTAAAAACAACAGACTTTCACATAAAACAGACATAATATTTTCATTTACTAATACCATAAGTTGACTTCTATTACTAGTACAGTCTATTTTGCAACAACATATACATATATACATCCTCTTTTGTATTCTAATCCAAATATTCTCATGATCAAACAAAATAAAGGCATTTCTCAGCCTCCCTAGCAGTTATGAGTGCTCAGATTACTAAGTTTTCAGTAGTGAGATATTTATGAAGGAATATGTACAGTCTCATGATTCCCTTAAAGGAAAGAGCTGTCCTCTGCTTCCTCTTCTGACGAGCTCCTTAGCATGTAGAACCAGTTCCAAGGCATCAGAAAAAGATAACTCAAAAAGGAAAAGAACAAACCAACTTCAATTATGAGCAAAGATGCTACGTTACCAATCCAATGCAGAAATACCTAGCAATAATAAAAACTATAACCAATTTAAACTTACTTAGAAATACAAAATTGATGAGAAAAAAATAAAATTAATGGTAAAATTATCTCAGTGAATAAAGAAAAAGCATTTGCATACAGAAGAAAAATGTTTTTTAAGTTGAAAATTTTTAGCTTTCATTAGAGGTAAGGAAGCTCTTTTCTCAGTTTTCTAAGTACACAAAAGGGCAATCATAATACTAATACATTTTCTTTAAAAAGGGAAACAAGATAAATGCACCATGTATCACCTCTTTCAACAAATACTATGCTAGCACCCTAGTTTACTGCAAGAGAAGATCACAAAAATTGAAAATAAAATTACCATTAATTACAAAAATAGTCATCTACATAGAAAATCCAAGGTAATGGAGTTAAATTAGTGGAGCTAATAAAAAAAATCAGTGAGGCTGCTTGATAACATATAAAAACCAAATGCAGTTCTATATACTAACAAAGAGATAAAATAAAGCTTTATAACATTATAATAAAATAACATCATGAAAGTAACATTTACAACATCTACAGAGCTGTAAGATATAAAATACATTATTTTATAAGATACACAACTACTTTATGGAAAAAAATTATAAAACTTTAAACAATCTCTGTACAATGACAGTTTAAAACAAAAAATGTACAAGGCAATTCCAATCAATCCCTGGAAGTTACTGTGTTTTATTAATTTGAACTTTATGACTGATTTCCAGACTACACATTAAGTAAATATTGAGCCATACCTAAGACTTATCTGCAAGTGTTGCAAGTCTATTTACCATCTATCCTGCCTGACTTTTCTCCACCTTGAGACCTATACCCCCAACAATTACTCTAGACTCTAAAACCGGGGTAGCACAACTATGACCAATCTTATTTTTCTTTAAGGCTCAGGGATGATTTTTACATTTCATAATGGTTACATTGCAAATGACTGGCTAAATACCTATATAATAGCTGATTCTGCCTCTTGGCCAACAAAGCCTAAAATACGTTTATCATTTTGCCTCTTAAGAAAATGTTTTGGAGCTCTGCTGTAGACTAAGACTGGGAGTTCCACAACTCCTACTGTACTTCCGTGTGCTGATTCAGCTCTCCTCTTGTAAAACCTTTCTATGATTCCTATCTGGAAAACTACCATTAATACTTCCCTCTGCAGTGTCTCTAATCCCCACCCAGACTTTCCCACACACCTTAAACACAAACTCCTGCCTCCCTAGAGGCCTCAACACCTTTAAAATTTAACTTACCAAAAGCTTATATCCTTCTTTATATCTAGCACACAAGAACATGTGCAACTTGAGAAAAGGAACTGTCTTACTTATCCCCATATTGCCAACAAAGCCCTTGACAAGGTATGTAATAGCCAGTACTGACTGATACAAATGATGTAATAGCAAAAAGTCAATGAGAAGTCAGAATATGAGCACAGATTCTTCTAGTCTATCCACTAATCTGTGCTGACCTGATGATTTCCTTAACCACCCATAGTATATCAAGTCCATAAAGTAAAGAATAAATTTCTAGGGTGTGTTCTGCTTCTAAAATTGTAAAATTTAAACACAACCCTAACCCTTATTCTCTAATATACTGCTTTTTACCTTTTTCAATATAGTCTTGAAAAGATCGCCTTCTTTCAGTCTCTGCCTTTCAAGGGAAAAGTTTGGTTTTTTTTTTTTTCGTTCTAAATATTTTCATAATATAAAGCACTTTACGACTGATACATTTAAATATTTCTAATTCAAAAACATCAATTTGAATTAGTAAAACCTCAAGTTTTTCCATCTTAACAATTCTCTCTGCAAAATCTTTTCCCCACCCAACAATAACCCGTAATCCCACAATAAGAAACTCATCCCAACATTAATGAAAATATGAAATCACATGGGAACTAAATGGACTAAAGGAACCTCACTCATCAGCCCCAATTAGGAAAGAAAGCCAGCACAGTTTTCAGAGTAAGAAATACAGCAGTACAATCTTTTAGCATGTATTGAATCAGGCAGTAAAATAGACCTCTTTGGTGAATATGCTTTAAAGACAAAAATTATTTATAATCAGCATGCCAAAAATATGTAAATTAATCACTACAAGCTATGAGTTTTTTAAATACTTAATCCACTTTAGCAGTCACCATCTTTTCCTTGTTTCTACAACAGTTTTAATCAATGGTTCTCTGAGACAAGCATAATGCCGTAATTCTACACTTTTTATTTTCTTAAATTCAAGTGGGAAAAAGGGGAAAAGTCTGTGAATTTAAAATTTCACAATTACAAATAAAAATATAGCACAAAATGTTTAAGTACACGATAAAAGCCATCAGGAAGCATCAACACTTCTCCATATTTTAACATGTACCCTGAGTCGTCTACTTGTGTACTGAAATACATAGTAGCATTAACAGCATACATTCAAATATTTTATTGCTACTTTATGCCATAAACCACAACAGCAATTTCTAAGCATTTCTGGCTCATTCACGAGTTTAGGTTTTTTGTAGTTCTTCAGGTTTTTTTGGTTTTGTTTTTGTTTTTTAGTTGACTGGGATTAGGACAAGCTACCCCAAAATATGCACTTTGATATAAGAATTATTTTGAACTGAAGGCATTTGAGTTCCTGAATTCCTTTATATGCTTAAAGCAAAGCCTTCCAAAAGAACTCAATTGTCATTAAACCACTTCCAAGGGAGCAACTCTGAGAGACATTGTGGAGAGACAATCATATCTCTTATCTATTCTAAGGGCCCACTTAACTTTTCAAAAAGTCATGTTTTCCCAAAAGTGTCCCTTGCATTTCTCTCCATCACTAAGTTGGTATATAAAGCCAAATTCTAACCATCAGTTTGAGTTACCCATCACTGAGTTCTCCTACATGTATATTCACTGCATGTGTAAAAGAACTGTTCTATTCTTCCAGCTAATCTGTCTTTGTTTAAAGTGTAATTCAAAGGCACTAGAAATAGAACACAAGAGAGTAAAGAGTTCCTCCCCTACACTGTGTGTTAACTATTTTGCCATTTATAGATGGTATGCAGGGGGGAAAAATGTTAAGTATTTTATTATTAGCTAGTATTAGGTGTTTATTATAATCAATAGTGAAGAAATAATAGATATGAGAGGACTGGCAAATTTTCACCATTTCAAAAATCACTATCATTTCTACTTAAAAGTATGATCACTCAAGAAATAATATTTCTAATAACCTAATAAATGTTATTTAGTTTTAAAATCTTTAAGATTGAGATTTAATTATGACATACAGATCAATGACTCCTGATTGTGCATAACAAAAAACTAAAGTTTATTATAAATCTGTTACCGAAATTCTTTGACTAGGAAAATGTGAACAGACCCCCTTATTTACTTACCCACTTAATGAAACTATTTATCCTATCACTGCAGCATACTTAAATCCCAATTCCTTCTTCTAAGTAATTATAACCAGAAACGCTGGACAAAATATTATTTCTAATCTGTTTGCAAGTATCAGACAACAATTAGGTTAACCAGAACCTGCAAAGCTATGATCAGTAATAGCCAAAATTCATTAAAAACAAAAGGTCCTTCAACAATAAAACATGTTGGTATATTCACATAATGAAATTATACAACTATGAAAACAAACTAGTACAATATACAACCACAGGTATGAATCTAACAAATACATTACTGAGAGAAGGTAGTTTTTAAAATATGCTGCATGATTACATTTTCTAAAAGTTCAAAGCAAGCAAAATGGTGACATTATTATTACATTGTTGCTTCTAATGAATCTAAGTAAGATAATATTGGAAAAGACTCTCCCCTTCAGATAATAACTATATTTTTATAAAAATTATAGAGTCTGGCCATAAAACAAAAGGCAGCTAGCTAAAGGCACTAAAGAATAAACACAGGCAGATTTTGGTGGGAAGATATGATAGACTGAATAATGGCCACAAAGATGCCCATACATCCTAAATGAAAGAACTTAGAGTATATACTCTGAAGTTTTGCTTAAATTAAGGGCCATAGAATGGGCCAGGTTATCCTGGATAATCTAGGTGTGGCTCAAAGTAGTCACTTGGGTCCTTTACTGAAGGTAAGCCAGGGAGACAAAAGCTAAGCAAGGCAATGTGGGGACAAAAACCAGGGAACAAAAGGCTATGTAATATAGAGACTTGAGCCAAAGAAATGCAGGCAACCTTTAAAAACTGAAAAAGGAAACAGATTCTCCCCTTGAGCTTCCAAAAGGAACCAGCCCTAGTAACAACTTCATTTTAAACACATACAATTTATTTTGGACTTAGAATTCGAAAACTCTTAAGATAATTAGATTTGTGTTGCTTTAGCCACTAAATGTGGTAATGTTAAAATGGTAATAGACTAATATGGAAGGCCATGGTCAAAGGAGCTTGTAGTTTCACAGCTATTAATTTGGTACACATGGTGGTGGGTCTCTGAAGAAAAACTACAAACTTTCTGATCTACAAAAACAGGAGAATCACCACAACTCACTAAATTAAGGGAAATCCCAAAAAGAAGAGAGCCAGAGAGGTGAATTCTAATTCTATCTATACACATGTCTGGCTGATTACACTGGTCAACAGTGAGATCACTACTGACTTAAAAAGGCTCTAATCTGTAGTAGCTTGCTGTGCTGAACATGAATATAACCCTGAAAGTTTTTTTATTAGCTCTCGTTTTGAAGATATTTCACATAACTCATTTTATATGTTTCACCATGTCAATTTATCCAGTAGGACTGCAACAACATCCTAAATCAGCCTAGAATGATGTAATATTGCATTGCATTGCATAATACCATCATGCACACATCATCCAGAGTTGATTGCATCATTTTCTGATGCAATGCAATACTACTGCCTGAAGTAAGCGGACATCAGCAGCGCACTACAGAAAGCCCTGTCAGAAAGGTTGAGCATTGAAAATATTTCAGACTTTGTGCAAAACAGTTTAAGCTACTGTTCCATAGAACTGTTCTTATTTTATCCATTTAGGCACAATGCAGAACAGTCATGCCACGAAAGTGCGTTAATAGCATGGACAATTCCTGCTCTATTTGTGGGGAAGTGACATTTGCCAACCAGAAGAAAAGTATCACTTCTCAAGTGAAGAAGGCTGATCATCTTGACTTTGGATGCCAGGTTGGTGACCAAGACAAGCCTTGGGCACCGCATATATGCTGTGCTACATGTACAACACCGCTTTCACAGTGGTTAAATGGCAAAAGACCATCAATGCCGTTTGCAGTCCCCATGGTGTGGAGAGAGCCAAGCAACCACATAAAAGACTGTTCCTTCTGCTTGGTTCCTCCTCTTTCCGGCGGAATAACAAAGCAAAAGAAGTCGAGAACAGTCTACCCAAACATTCCGTCTGCATTGAGATGACCAGTTCAACAACCTGCTGCAGAGTGATGTGAAACAAGCATGGAATGTTTTTCGCCTAGTGTCTACAAACTTTCTTGGGAATGTTAGGGCAGAAAACTACAAGGAACTAGTAGAAGACATGCTGATGCAGTATCAGAAACTTGGCTGCAATATGTCTCTAAAGAACCACTTCCTTCATTCCCATCTGATTTCTTCCCTGAAAACTGTGGTATGGTGAGTGATGAACATGGCGAACGTTTTCATCAAGATATTGCATCAATGGAACAAAGATACCAGGGAAAATGGTCCACTACAATGCTGGCTGACTACTGCTAGACACTCCCCAGAGATGCTCCTGAACAGCTGTACAAGAGACAAGCGAAGAAATAGAAGACGTAGTCTATGACTTGATTTTTTACAGGTATTAACCGTAGGCCTATTACTATTGGCATGCATTTCGTGATGTAAACATCCATTTATTGCAGATTACAAAAAAACTAGAGCCAAAATTAGAATTTGACTGTCATATTCGTGTTGAGCACATACAGTTTGATAGGAAATGACTAATTTTATTTCAGTGATATGACTTTTGTAAAATTTGTTGACCAATGTTATAAATCTAGTAAGATTAAAGAAATCTTAGTACTCTAATTGTTTTCAAACACAAAATAGGATTTACATAGACATTTCACCAAAGAATATATATATATACACAAATAGCTAACGCAGTCACAAAAAGATGCTTAATATTGTCCATCATTAGGAAAATGCAAATGAAAACCACAGTAAGATACTAGTTACTTCACACTGACCTGGATGGTTTACACTCAAACACTAGACCAAAGAACATTAAATGTCCTTCCATTGAACTGTGGCTGATGATGGAAAAATTTATTGAGTGATAAGAAAAGAGACAAGGTGGATACCTAAATATGCTTTATCTAGCTAACTGCAGAGTCTTTTTTGGCTTTTAAATAAACTGAGGATCGAACCTTTGGAAAAACTGCACCTTCCTGGAATCTGCTACCATAAAGAATTAGGCACCAGGGCCTCCCTGGTGGCCTGGGGGTTAAGTCTCTATCACCTCCACCGCCTGAGTTCGATCCCAGGCCAGGGAGCTGACCCACACATGGCACAGCAGACCTCTCCTGTCTCACCCACTGCTCCCCTCAGCAGTGTACTTCAGTAGATCCGACTGTTTTGATTTTTGATCCCTACTTTGGTGTATCTCTGGTGTCTCTGGCGAATCCTCTCACTCTCCACACCTCTGGCGAACACCCCAGTTCCTATACCCAATAAATAAATAAATCTTAAAAAAAAAAAAAATAGGCACCAAAGGAAAACAATGCCCCTAAAAACCAGGTCACCTGGAGACATTTCCCAAGCTTCCTTTAAAAGATAAGCTTAGATAAGCTTAGTGGGGCCTCCCTGGTGGCCTAGGGGTTAAGACTCAGTACTACTCATCTCCAGCCTGAGTTCGATCCCTGGCCAGAAAGCTAACCCACATGGTGCAGCAGACCTCTCCTGTCTTACCCACTGCTCTCCTCAGCAGCGTATTTCTGTAGATCCAGCTGTTCTGCTCCCCACTCTGTCTCTGGTGAATCTTCTCACTTCCTGCACCTTTGGCCAACCCCCCAGTTCTTCTATGCATAAATAATGAATGAATGAATAAATAAATAGATCTTTTAAAAAAAGGATAAGCTTATGTGTTAAATAATGGTTTTATGGTATACGAGGTATTAAGAACTCCAACTCAGGCCAAGTAGAATTTCATCAAGCATATTCTATTTCCTTCATTGTCCAAAATAGTTTAAGTCACTAGTACAAAATCTGTCACAAAATAATCATTACATAATTATATAAGTAAATTACTACTTAAAGGACTAAGCAATCCATCAAAGTTTAATAATTTAATATTTATCCATTAAATAATTGCTATAAGCCTACTGTATATGAAGAAAATAGCACCCATCACCTACTGGTAACAATTACCATCTGGCTGTCAAAGGCAGCTTACTGGCTTATGAACCAATCATTTGTACTTTTATGCTAAAAGTGAAGCAGAGTATGATCAAGTTACTTCTTAGACTCTGTAATCAGCTTTGGGAGAGCACTGTGAATCTTAAAGAAAAAATTGTCTCTCCAGTATCCTACAATTAGTCACTAGTGCTACCTTTTCCAGGTCAAGTAATAAATGATGCAATTTATTCATAATTATTTTCAAAAACAAATGTGTCATATGGGCTGCATAAGAACTTTTTTAAAAAACCTCAACATAAGGAAAATGCAAATAAAAACCATAAGACACTAGCTCCACTTCCACTAGGATAGTACAACAACTGGACAATTACAAGTCTTGACAAGGATAAGAAGAAATGGCAACCCTTAACACACTGCTGTGGAGAAGGTAAAATGGTAAGGCCAGTTTGGAACTTCTGGAAGTTTACAAAATGTTATCCATAGATTTACTCTAAAACTGGCAATGCCATTCCTGGTTATCCAGAAGAACTACAAGTCTACTTCCACAGAAAAACTTGTATACAAATGTTCACACGCATTACTCACAACAGTCATAAAGTGGAAACAACTAAAATGTCCACCAACTGATGAGTGGTTAGATAAAAAGTGGTCTAGCTATATAACAGAGTATTAGTTAGAAATAGGGATAAAGAATTAGTATTAACATAAGCTACAAATTGATCAACCTTGGAACTATATGGTAAATTAAAGCCAGTTACAAAGTTACAAAAAACTACTGATTACATGATTTCATTTCTTATGAAATATCCAAAAACACAAATACACAGAGACAGAAAATAGATTAGTAGTTGCCCGAGGTTGGGCATGAAGTTTCATTATGGCGAGATGGACATGTCCCAAAATGAGACTGCAGTTATGGTTGTGCAACTCTGGAAATTTATTAAAAGTCAACTGCATAGTTAAAAATGGTTGAATCTTACTATATATAAATTACATTTCGGTAACTTCAAAGAAAAAAATAAGTCACAGACTAGATATTTTCAATGTATTTAAAAATTTACCAAAAAATATTTTTTAAATTTCTACAATAAAAAAGATAAACCTAGAAAAGTAAAATCAACCTAAAAATCTGTTTCAGGGCAATTAAGATAAAAAAATCCCACTGGTCAATAAGCATACTTAAAAGTAAACACGATGTGGGGGCCTTGCTGGTGGCACAGGGGTTAAAGTCTCAGTGCTATCAAGCTATCACCGGCCACTGGAGCCTGGGTACAAATCCCTGGCCAGGGAGCTGACCCACATGGCGCAGCAGACCTCCCCTGCCTCGCCCGCTGCTCCCCTTAGCAGTGTATTTCAGTAGATCCGCCTGCTCTGCTCCCCTCTGTCTCTGGTGAATCCTCTCACACATCCCCTCCCCACCGCACCTCTGGCCTACACCCCAGTTCTTATATGCATAAATAAAAATAAATCTTAAAAAAAAAAGCATAATGTGAAAGATTAACTTGCCCAAGTAACTTTATGTACTGCTGAAACTAAGAGAGTAGACAATGCCCCAACAATAGCACAGTTCTTCATTTTAGTAGGTCTTTTTAAAATGTGTAGGTTTAGGGCCCTCCCTGGTGGTCCAGCAGGTTAATAAGCACAGCACTGTGGAGCTGTGGGCAGCTGTGGTGCGAGTTCGATGCCCCGCAGGGGAAATTCCCACATGGCGCACCAGACCTCTCCTGCCTCCCCTGCTCTCCCCTCAGCAGTGTATTTCAGTTGATCTGCCTGTTCTGCTCCCCACTCTGTCTCTGGTGAACCCTCTCACCGCCCCACACCTCTGGCCTGCACCCCAGCTTGTATGCAAAAATAAAATAAAATGAAATCTTTTAAAAATAGGGCCTCCCTGGTGGCACAGCAGTTAAGTGCTGTGCTGTGGAGCTGTCGGCAGCGGCAACGTGAGTTCGACACCCAGCCAGGGAGATTCCCACATGGCGTGGCAGACCTCTCCTGCCTCGCCCACTGCTTCCCTCAGCAGTGTATTTCCATCGATCTGCCTGTTCTGCTCCCCACTCTGTCTCTGGTGAACCCCCTCACCACCCCATGCCTCTGGACTGTATCCCAGCTTAATGCATAAATAAATCTTTAAAAAATAATAATAAAATAAAATGTTTAGGTTTAGCTGCTATGAGAGTTCCAATTTGAGACAAACTGTATTAGGAAACATTTCCATTATAATTTTCCCACTAAGCCTTCCCTTTTCAGCCTGATAATACCTATCTTTAGTCTACTTTCACTTCTCTGTACCAACTTAAGAAAATCAAGAAATCATTTTGTTGCTATTTGGTTTTGCTTGCTTTTAAATTCTCACACTTAGTAACATCTTTGGTCAAAACTGTGTCAGAGTAATCTAATTATTTTAAATAAAATACAAGGTGGTTCACACAAACAAAAAAGTACATTTGTTTTCTTTCCCAACCTTCCTCCCTTAGAACATTAAGTATTACCCTCCCTCTTTAAAAAAAAGTGAGAACACAATTCATTTTGCGTATAAACAGCAGTAATCTCAGTAATCTACCCAATCAACAAATAGGAAATAAGCATGCAAAGGCACACTAACCTTCCAGTAGTCAGATTGTAAACTGTAGTACCTCTGGTATGCAGATAATGCTGAAAGAGGGAAAATAAGTATGAGTCACTGTATGTCCCACTTCAAAATCAATAATGCAAGTTTTAAGAAACATAACAAGCTTCCCATCATGTCCATTTCCCAGCACACAGTGGTATTTAAAACCAAACAACAGGGGGCCTCCTTATTCACTGCCAACCATGTCAACAGATGTCAGACATCTAAGAGGTTCAAAGGTATAAAACCAAGGGCACATCTCAGATCTGCAATTCAACAAAATCTGGGCTACCTAAGATTACTTCTTAAGAGATCAAAAGTTATAAAAGGATGAATATTTTCCAAGGCTACTCCAGAATATTATGATTTCTTCTCATAAGGAATCTTACTTTCAAGAATGACTTAAGAGTGATAACTTCCTAGAAATCAACAAAAAATTCCACCCCACAATTACGTAACACAAACTTAAAGCATTCCCATATACCTAAATCCAACTCAAGGTATTAAAGGCTCTGAAAAAAAAGAAAGTAGTTTCTGTTAGTCTAAACAACAAAAAAAAATCAGTGACAATAAAAATAATATAAAAGTTATACAGGGAGACTAGAACTGATTGAAAAAGCCCTTAAAAACACTGATGAGGCAAATGTCATCTCAGATCAATTAAATCAGAATCTCTTGGGGTAAGAACTAAAGGACTTAATGTTTAAAAGGTCTCAAGTTGATCCTGCAACTACACTGAGGGCCGGTGAGCACCACTCTTAGACAAAGACAGTAAAACAGAAAAAGAAGCAGGACAAAGCAGCAGCAGCTTGGTCATATTTTATTATTAGACATATTAGAATACAATAGAAGCAAGCTGAAAATATTACCTGAAATGTTGTCATAAAATTAAACAGGTAAATATAGTTAAAAGGAAAATTCTAAGTAATGGAGGAAACTTGTTTTATCAGATGCTGAAATTACCGAAAGGCTATAAGAAAAAGAAACTTAGGGCCCACAATGAAACCCTCATGTATGTAAGAACTAGCATTGGGTATAGGTGGCATTTCCAATAGGGGAAATAAATAGAGTAACCATTACTTAACCACTCACATATAAGCAAAAAAGTGAATTTTCTAACTCACATCATGTAGTAAATAATGCAAATAACTGATTCAAGAGTTAAATGTAAAAACAAGTCCATAAAACCACCAGATGAAAACACAGAAGAATGGTATTTTCCTAAATGATCATTAAGAGCACTTTTAAAATTCTAATTTAAGATGCACAGGCGAAGGAAGACAAGGGTAAAAACCATTTGAGGAGTCAGATCCTTCAACTCCTTAATCACTGATGCTTTCTAGGCATTCCAACCAGGTAACTCTCTCCAACAAAAGCTCATGCAGATTATATTCACAGTCCTATCAACAAGCTCACAGCTTCCAGTCAGTTGTCAATCATTCCAATCTTAAATATAATCAGCCAGCTAAGAACTTACTAGACATCTAAAGAAAACCTATAACCAAGAAGATATAAACTAACGCTAAGGTGGAGAGGGGAGACTATACAGAGGAAGGAATACTTCATTTCAGATAGAAGATACTGTCTTTGTGGAAAGTAGGGGAACAGGGCTGGGTAGATTAACAAGATGAAAATAAAATTCAGAGAACAAAGTATAAGAGGAATTAAGAATTCAGTAGGTTGGGTATTAAAAAGTTGAAGAAGTCTTGCCCCCAGAAAGCAAAAAAAGAAAATCAGCTTGTATCCTGGAGGCCTAATGTATCACTAACAGGACTTTAAAAAAAGAGAATAAAGGAAAGGAAAAATATTAAATAATTCTAGGGAAAAAAATCCCAGATGACTAAGAATTGCTAGTTTGATAAAATGTGCAACAGATGTGCACATTCTAGAAATAAGGCAATAAAGCAATGTTTTCAAAATTCTGAGGGAAAATTATTTCCAACATAGAATTATATATTCAGTTAGACTACCAGTTAGGAGAGTAGAATAAATGTATTTACAGATATGCAAAGTCTCCAGGTGCCTTTGATGAAGAAGATCCTAAAGAACCAAGAAAGAAGATATATTTTATTGAAAACAGGAGATTCAACAGAGAAGAAAGGGAAATCCCAGTCTGAGACTAATATCAAAATCCTACTGCCCTTGGAACTCTACTTAACCTGAGAGCCAATAACCAGATAAACCTGGCTCAGATTCTTTTTGTGTTTTTTTTGGGGGGGGGGAGCAGTGTGCAAAAATTCCTATTCTCCACTTACAGTCTACAAACTGGAAGGCATGAGGCTTTTTTTTTTAATGCCACAGAGGTGTTCTGCTTTTCAAGTACACTCTTTTTGATCATATTCCTTAAGGATTTTCTAGCACCTAACTACAATTAAGTATAACTAACTACAATTAAGTATCATGTTTGCCAGGATTCACAAATGACCTAACCCAATGCCATTTCCAAAGGGCACTCTTGTAAGATGAAGACAGAAGCCAAACTATAGCCCAGGGTCTCTAATTTGACTTCTTCAGAGAGCTTCCTCTATATACACTTTCCTTACATACCTATATTTATGCTTGCTACTGAGTTTTTCAAAGATGTAGCTACAAAGTTAGACAATCTAGTGATTATGTTAATAGTAAAAAAAAGAAAGAAACCGTCTACACAAACAACAGGGAATTGTTCTACCTATATGATAGAACACTATGCAGGGAACTGAAATGTTTTAAAAGTGTGTCACAGTGAGAGAAAGATTAACATGATACACTGGAGTAAAGACAGTTGTACAAAAATAACTCTTAGACCTTGAAAAAAATATGGCAGTTGTCAGAGGGAAGATTGTGTGCATCTGTGTGTGCACGTGTGCGTGCGTGCATGTGTGTGTGCGCGCAAAAGGAAAGGGTCAAGGGGAAGTTAATGTGCTCACGGTGGATGGCACTATAAGTATGGTGGTGGGTTCAGTGTGATTGCATACACCTATTGAGGTATGAAACTGTACTCCCAAACTTAAACAGTATTGTAAACCAATGGTAAACCAATAAACCTTTCATTAAAAAAAAATATATAAAGCTGCAAGCCTTTTTTAAAATACTGAATATTTATTTTAATAGAAAAGTAAATTTTAAATACTGAGTATTGTAACAGAAAAGTCTCTAAAGATTCATATCAAAAATGTTAAAAATAAAGATCTGCCTCTAGATAAAATACCAATGCATTCACGTAGTATTTAAGTGGCTAGTACCACCACAAATAGCTAGATGCCATGAAATACAGATGTGAACATACACATGGTACCTATTCTTAGGTTTACATTGGTTTACAATACTATGTAAGTTTTGGAAGTACAGTTTAACTTTTATGGTTACACATATGCAAAGTTTTTCCTTTAAACAGTAAATATATTATTTGTGCAAATGTTAAAATAAGCATTACTTCTTGTGTTAAAATTAAGGAATGGTCAACACAGTAAAATGAGGACCACTAGGAAAAAACAGGATAGGAAAAGCAGCAGCTTTAGGTAAACCTGGGTTCCAATTCTGACCTCACCACTTCCTAAAAAACTATGATATCAAGCAAATTAATCCACATTATTTTCTTACACATCACAAGCAGCCTAGTTTCTCAGAGAAAGAGCAAGGTATTAACTAATGAATAGAATGAAAAATCCAAAGCCATATTAAAATTCATTCTGAATTAAATAAAGAAATCTAAAGAAATAAAGTGAGGGAGTAAAAAGGGTCCAGATAAAAAAATTAGTATATGATAGACTTTAGCATGCTTAGAAATATTACAGCTCTGAGTTAGGACTGTGTAAAGAGGAGAAGAGGGTATGCACAATGACAAATTTATATAGATAGCAGAGGGATAAAAAGGTACAACAATGTAGGTTAAGGATGACAGTCTTGCCAGAAAAGGGAAGTCATTTTCAGAGTCAGATGCAATAGAAATGCAAGGAAGGTAAAGATTTAAAATTCAGTCTCTATTTCTATACTAGACTATGCACTAACTGCAAACAGAAGTCACCATTTCTTTTTTCATCTCTAGCCCAATTTGGAACATTATAGGCAGCAGGTTAGCTGTTAGTGATTGAGTCTATGGGTAGGAAGTCTAAGATGAAAGGAAGCAAAGTAAAGAAGGACAAATAAATCTGTCATTTTATTGACTATCATCCTTAGGTCAAAATAGGCTGTGGTTGCCTGAGGTTATTAAGTGAATAAATTTCTTTCATTTTCTGTTTTATCTGAGGCTGGACTGAAAAGTTATATTCATACCCTGAGACAGATATCTCAGAGAGCTTATATTAACTGCTTCACTGCATACAAATGACTGATATACTTAGTTCTCTAGCACCTTTTTGCCATCTCAAATCTGTAATTGCCTACAAACACATCTTTCCTTATATGTAGTATTAATACATAGTAACATCTGAAAAAACCTCTGGCCAGCATCCCCCACAACAGACCTTTGCTCCCATGACCCCTTTCCAGAGGTTTGAAAAGACATAAAATTACAGAGACAAGCAGACAGGAAGTTGACAAGAAATAAATAATCCTTTTACTCCTGTTTCAGCATGATGAACCTACTGAAATCTCGTATTTACTACTTTATAGTCATTATTAAAATAATATATTCCTGGAGGTTTTAGTATTTCATATTTGGCTTACTACAAGAGACACCAAGTAGCAGCTTCTTTATGTTCCTTCAATGTGTCCTTCCACCAGCTTGCTAGTTCTGGAAGCTACTGCAACGTTTGCAACATGCCTAGACATGGGCTTCTGACAACTTGGATTTATGGTGGTCACTATTTTGCTTCCTTGGTTATTTTCAATTGAATTTTCTAATGCCTGGCAATGGGTACATCAAACAAAATTAGTGATTCCCAAATCACAGTGAGAGGGTACAGAGGTACTAGTGATTCCTGTTTTATCATCACAGTTTGAACAATACTAAATGCATTTAAAAAGAAGTGATATGGGGAAATAGGGTACAATGACAGTGAAAGGAATGTATCAGCTTTCACAGAGATACATTAACAATTCATCCTATAACTATTATATGCCAGTATATGTCAGTATTCTGAATTTTTATTTCATTTTACTTTATACTCTAGGGTGGCATTATCATTTATAAAGACAAAGAAAGCTCACCAACTCTGACTTAAGATTTCTCCACATTAGCAACTTTTGGCTATTAATTTGACCAAGCCATTTGTAAATGCTGAGGAACTGAAACAAAACCTATTTTGCCTAAAAGTGACAGAAAATGCAACAACCAACCAATTACTTGACAGAACAAAGAGGAAAACAATCCATCTCTGGATGGAATTTCAAGGAGAATTTTTAGTTCAATAGGAATCATGAAGAAACCATTTTGAAAAGCTTCAAGGTGTTCATTCTAATATCAGGAGCGATTCATTATTATATCTCCTTCAACTAATTACTTTTACGCTGAAATCCTTACTATCCACCAAAGATTCTTTCCTCATAATTTCTTTGAGATAATTCACTAATTGATTTCCTAAGCACCTAACTTACCTTAATGATTATCCTCTCCTTTAGTTGGCCACACATATTTACTAATACTCACACATAATTTCTATTAATTAAACAGCTTCCTAAAATCCATCCCATATATTCACAATATATGCTTGTCCTTCAGTTCACGGTTCTCTAGCCTAAAGAATAGAAATCACTGCACCATTTTCATGGCTTAAGGTAGTCTATCTAATAGCTCCATCAACTGTTTGGTTCAGCAGAGGTTAGCTTTGGGGTTAGGAGTGGAAAGTAGGTAATGGTAGACACATTGTGAAGAACCATTCAAATCCCACTTCAAGCAAGGACTACTGGGAATTCTGAAGAAAGACTCTAGTAATGGGTTGCCTTAGATACAGAGAGACCCCTTTCCCAAGGCCACAGTCCCTCTCAGCTTGGCCCATACCCTGTACTGAATGGATGGAGTATAAAAGCCTAGTCATCTGGGCCCAACTGGGTATAGCTCTGAAAAGTCATTCTAGTTCCAGAGTGCTCATGGAGTTGGCCAAGGTTGTTGGGGATTAACTTCTCCCTCCGTCCAATCTTTGTTCCATCTCCCACCTTCCACAGATTTTTGATTCCAAAGGCACTTCTTACTAAAGATTCTTTATGCTAAACTCCTTCAGAGGAATCCAACCTATATTATTAGGTCAAGTGCACTGAACCTCCATTTTCCCACAATCCTCTAGCCAATTACAATTTCAGAATAAATTCCTAAAAGCCAAATAATCAAATCAAATGACAGAAAATGTTTTCAAATTGTTCATACATATTACCAGCCAGAAAGCCTAAAAAATTTCAAATCTTCTGCTTCAAATTCACCTGAGATAAATGATAACCAAGGTATACTACCTGCACATCAGAAATTTTTAGGAATTCCTATAAGACAGGAAGCAAATGGTATCAAAACAAATAAAAACCAAAGTCTAAAATGTACACAAAACCGGTTGTCATTTTCTACTGCAAAGGCAGAAGCAGTTTTTGCTGAAAGCAACCCAAACTTAAAAAATTTCACACAAAGAAGAGGACTCAAGGCAATAAAAAAACAATTTCTTCAAAATAACAGGCTCAATGACCCCCACATACATCTATCCCTGAAGAGTTTATTCCCATGTTTATTGCATGATTTATGTTTACTTCCCAAAGTGTTAGTTTATAATTTATTCTCTAAAAATAAGTACCTATTTAGTTGTACTTAGGAGTTCTTATATTATTTCCAAAGGGAGAAAGCAGCAGTCTGAGGTAACAAATTTCCCCACAGAGGATGCAAAGGAAGCAGAACCCTGTTATACTACTGGTAGGACTATAAACTGGTGCAGTCATTTTGGAAAGTAATCTGGATTTACCTTAAAAAAATTAAAAGTGAAAATACCATATGACTCAGCATCTATCCCAAGACTATGAAACCATCAACTCAAAAAAATTATGTTCTACAATGCTTAACTGCACCAATATTTATAATAGCTAGGACTGGAAACAAATATCCTCTGACAGAGGACTGGATTAAGAAGACATGGTATATCCCCAAAATGGAATAATATTCAGCCATAAGGAAAGATGAAATGTTGCCATTTTTACGGCAAAATTTAAGTAGTTTAAGGGAATTACGTGTAGTAAAGCAAGTCAGAATGATAAAGACAAATACTGGACATTTACAAAATGAATGATTTGACAAAGAAAAATACTTATAAAAACTAGCAGACAGTAATAAATGAAGTGAGGCTTCTGAACTTAAGAGGGAGAAAGGGTCTACTAAGGGATATGACAGCGGGAAACAAAAAAATTAAAATAAAGATGCCTCCCAATATACTGGTTGGTGAGATGATAATGGTGTATGTGTGGGAGGGGTCGGGGGGAGAGGAAGGTAACAGCTGCTAGAGATTTGATTCTAGTTTTGGACTTGTAGAAAGACAGAAAATAGAAAGAATTCAAAATATTTAAAAAGTAATTTTTAAGTGGGAATATGATCAATAAAGGTTAAAGAGAATTAAAAAAGAAAGCTCACATCAAAAAAAAATAGTAGCCATTAACTTGAAATACTGAAACACACACACACGTACATGACCAATAAACAGCAAGGGCTTATAATCCAATGTGCAAACCTCATTTTCAAGTCTGAGCCTCTTGTTTATATGCCCTCAAATTAGTGTGCTCTCCAAGTAAAAGATGCCAACACTCAAATATTAGATTGCATGCAATTATATATATAAATATATAATTTTATATAATATTGTCCTTTAAATTAAGTCACTTGCCTTAATTAAAATATTTAAGAGTATTATATAATTATTAACACTTATTATCTTGAAACCATTTTGTTAAGTACTACCCAGTTTCACATAGCAATCCCCAAAACCCTGAGCTATATCACCTCTCCCAATTTTGCAGATTAGAAGAAAGATGCTCAAGGATGTTTATATAACCTGCGAAAGGTAATGCAGCTGTAACAACAGGGTTGAGCTGTAAAATAAATCTAACATCAAACCCCATGCTCTGTCTCAAACTAAAACTGCATTTTCATTAGGAGAGTATTCACTTGACCTAACATAAAAGTGGTATAATATATCATCAATGTTAAACACTAACAATCCTTTACTGCAGCTCTGAAACAACTTGCCAGTTGTTCTATCCACTAAACATTTGTTAAAAACAAACATAATGCACCTATCCACTCCACATTAAGATGTTCACTGTCCTCAAAGGTTAAAATGCCCCTGCTTATAAGGATACAGTGGTTTAGGGGTTTTTCTGCTATATATTTTGTCTTTATTATGGGAGGATGTTATTTCTTAGAGGGGGAAAAAATTTTCAAATGGAAAATAAAACTGTTTTTTTATATAAGCCTCAAACTCATATGTGACCATCTCTCTACATTACTTACCTTTACAATAAATGGCTACAAATCAGGTTTTCATTCAAATATTTTCTAGCTAACACGGACACTTCCTGGCCAATAATGAAGAAAAATGCTAAATTTGTGTTAATTTTCCAAAGTGTCCATCAATGGCTTAACTTGCTACTCCAAATAACAGTGGTAGTCTTTTAAAGGGCTAGAATTCTTCACAAGGCATAATAAAAATGGCATTGTGCATGTAGGCAGCTAGCTTAACTGAACGATTAACTCACTGATAATTTACATGGATGTACATGAACCTTTCACATTTCCACTTTTCTTTCTCATTGTTTAGGATGTTCACAAGCTTACAATTACTTGGATGTGCCCTTGATAAAGGCAGAACAAACAATTCCAACTATTTTAAATACATATATAAGTGAAACAGTAGTTAACAAGGGGGAAAAATTACCTTTTGGATAATCTTCCAATAAGAGGTTGAAGTGACCTAATTGACAAAAGAAATCAGACTCCACTTTTCCTTCAGCTTTTAAGATTAGAGATTCGTAGCAGCGAACAGCCTAGAAATAAAAAATACAAACATTTAAGAAAAAGACAAAACCCTAAAATGCAGTTCCTTCCTGATAATGTATATACCTTCCATTCAATCACCCAAAAAAATCAGTATTTTGCACTGCTACCACAGACATATTCAATGCAGCATTCCTCAGAACACCTAAGTATTTACTTTTAAAACCAGTTATAGCATAAGTGCTTTTCTTATCAATAGCATGGAAATACTTGCTAAATGAGATAATGTAGGAGGACTTTACAACTTTATTCAAAAGTTGCACATCTAAACTATTACTATGGTCTCTGTTGTTATAAACAAATAATGTCCATCTTTCCCACAGATGGTAAGAACTTCACTGAATTATTTGAGAATTCATACTCTCCACAACAGTAGCTACCATTTACACTGAAACACTACTTTTTGTCACAACCCCTACCAGTTTAAACTACCATCAATTGTCTTTTCATTGTCTTCCCATGATATACTTCAGTCCCACCAAACTAATTCTGTTTCTAATCTTACCTCCACTATAACACATGCATATGCACGCACTAAAGAAAAAGAACACACATTTTAAGGATCTCGTTCTTTTTGTGCAATCAGGAAGACTGCAAGAGAGTTCTGGCATCTGACAAATTCCAGTTGTCAGTAGCTACAGGAGATTCTGGGGAACTTAACCTCTCTTGACTCAGTTTTCATAATACTCAAAGGGCTAACAAAAGGACTCAAATTAGAAGACTTCCTAAGGGTTTATCACAGTGAGTAACACACAATGGTACTAAATAACTGTTTCTTTTGCCTTCCCTTAGATTAGAATAAAGCTCTCTTTCAAAATTGTTTGTCTTCCTATTAATTTTATCAAAATTTCCCTGTTTACATGACAAGAAAAAAAATTTGTAACTAGGTATGGTGAAGGACGTTAACTGGGCTCATTGTGACAATCACTTTCCAATATATACAAATAACAAGCCATGGTATGTAACTGAAACAAATATGATGTTAAATGTCAATTATATCTCTTTTTTTAGTTAAAAAAAAAAAAAAAAGAATACGTGAGATAGTGTTTTTTTCAAAATTGCTAACAATGTACTACTCCGTAAAGATGTTATGTGTTATGTGTCCTGGAGTCACTAAAAAAAGGTACAGTTTCTCAAATATATGGGTATACTCCCAGATTTGGTGCCACAAAGAACTTGAACAGCTGAATTCAGCTTCAATTGTTAAAGTATATTTTCACAACCACTTCAAGAGCTTTTGATGAGATAAAAAAATATGATGTGGGACAGAGTGCCCACTTAAAATGTCTTGATTTTTCTTCTGCTAAAATACTGTCTTTGATGGAGAGTTTCAAAATATATACCCTAAAACTTACCTATCCAAAGCACATACATAAATACTTAATAATTTTGGAGAAGCCACTCTAAACAAGGCAAATCTTGGGATGATTCCATTATCCTTAAAAGTCTAAAATTTACAAAACGACTATCTTCAGTTCTTATTCTACTCTAATCTAAACGTGCATATGTACCAAATCACAATCACTGAAAAATTAATCATTCTGCTGCCCTATAATTAAAAGAGTCTTACTGCTACACTGAAGTCTCAGAAATTACTATAATTTACAGGCATGGAATTCCAAGATCCTCTTTATTTAAGTCATATATAATCCTATCAGGCAGATGGTTAGAATACAAAAATACAGTTAATTTCAGTGCTGTTAATATCAGAGAAATTTATAAAACTATTGGACTACAGTATGACAATTTCTAATTTTATATTTAAAAAATAAGTGACTTTTTATAGCAAATAATACGCTGTAAATTAAGCATTCATTGAAATAGTTATTGTCTTTGTTTTTTAAACTCAGGAAGATATTTGGAAACTCCTACACCCCTCTGATAATTTCTTGTGTCTTGTGGGTATTAAATTTATAAGCAAATAGTTTTGTGGTGAAAAAGGATTCAAGGTACAAAGAATTATTCTTTAGTGGTCTAATAACACCCAATACTTCCCATTACATCCCTATACTTTGATGACATTACCATGATCATCTACTGCCTACCTTGCATTTTCCATGAAATAAAGGAATATATCTAAAATGAATGTTATAATGGAACTCTGAGCAACATGAAAAATAACACCATGTAAAAACCAGAATGGGCAATCCATATACTCAGGCTTGATTAACAAATTCATAATAATTTCCAACAGAACCTACCAACTAATGTTGATAGTCAAAGATGATTCTGTGAGACTCAAATATCAAACAAGCAAAAGGTCAAAATAAAATTTCCAAGTGCCTGTGACATCATTTCATAGTGAAACTTCATGAATTCATTTGAAGTTTGAGGTAAACCCTGACAATAAAAACAGACAACTAACAACTTTTAAAGAGGCTTTTTAAAAAAATGGTGATAATTTCTAATATATCTAACTCATATTCGCCTAGAATAAAACAATACTTTTATTTTTACTCAAAAGGCTGATAAACAAAGAAATGTAAGGTTAAGTCAGATTTAGAGCTAAATTCAAGTAAACTACTATAAAGCAAGAACACCTGCAGTAAAAAATGTTAATTTCACATTCTCTTGTTTAATTTTAAACAAGCACATGCAAAATCATCCCTATATAGAAAGTGTGCTTATACAAACATGCAGGGAAAAAGGACTGGAATATAAAACCAATGTTAAAAATATAAGACCTATAGTTGGTACAAACACATACTTTTTATTTTGTTCATTTTTACTTTTCTATTTTCTAGATTTTCCATAATTAGTCTACAGCATTTCTATTCTTACAAAGTCATTAAAGAATTATGGTTCTGGGCCTCCCTGGTGGAGCAGGGGTTAGACGCTGCGCGTGAGCTGTCCGCAGCGGAGACGCGAGTTCGACGCGCAGCCAGGGAGATTCCCACATGGTGCTGCAGACCTCTCCTGCCTCTTCTGCTGCTCCCCTCAGCAGTGTATTTCCGTCAATCTGCCTGTTCTGCTCCCCACTCTGTCTCTGGTGAACCCTTGGCCTGTACCCCAGCTTGTATGCATAAATAAATAAATCTTTAAAAAAAAAAGAATTATGGTTCCTTCTAGGATCCATCCTACCTTTAGTGTGAAGATAATAATGTAGCTACAAGACACATGTGGCCATTGAGCATAAGAAACATGGCAAGTAAACAAATGAATATTTTAATTATTTCATTTTAATCTTTACTTAAATATGCTTGTCTAATGGACAGGGTAGGCAAAGGTAATTTTTTAAAGGTTAAAAACAACTGTAAAATTCAATCCATATGCTAAATAGTAGAAAAGCAAAATTTCTTACATTTGTCAATTAAAAATCTATTAAAATACTGGGACATCTTATACTGGGGATGAGCAACACCCTCCATAAAAAACATTTTTATATTCTACATTATTTAGAGTTAGTAGCTTACAAATCTATAATCCTTATCAACTACTGGAGAAAACACTGAAAATGAAACTAACAGTTCAACATTAAATGCCAGAAATGAAAGAGAGCAAACTAAGATCCTCCAGCTAGGTAGAGAACGCACTTGTCTTCCTCCCATTCCAGTGCCATTTTCCACAATGTTCAATATAATTTATGCTCAGTATCTGCTTTATTTTTAATATACGAAAAATCAGTTATCTCAGAGTAGTAACTTTATCATCACCTTCTATTCATAAACCTTAACAAAGTTTACAGCTCATGACCACAGAAATGAAAACTAAATTTTTTAATGTTAAGTATAGAAGTCTTTGTGATGAACCTGGCCACTGTCTAGCTATAATACGGCACTTGTTAACATTGTACAACTGTTAAATATAGGCAGCAACTTTTTTTTTTTGAGATTTATTTATTTATGTATACAAGCTGGGGTGTAGGCTGGAGGTGTGGGATGGTGAGAGGATTCACCAGAGACAGAGTGGGGAGCAGAACAGGCAGATCGTCTGAAATAAACTGCTGAGGGGAGCAGCGGGCAAGGCAGGAAAGGTCTGCTGCACCATATGGGAATCAACCTGGCTGGGTATTGAACTTTTGCTGCAGTGGCTCTGGATAGCTTCATAGTGCTGCACTTAACCCGTTGCGCCACCAGGGAGGCCTGGCAGCAACTTTTAAATGTTTTTTTTTTTCACAATTTTAAAAAGTCATCTTAACTGGTTAACAAACAAGTGATAAAGTTAATGTAGATTTACTCCAATATCTTTAAATGAATCAAAACTTTCAAACTGAATATAGTAAAATCAAGCATGCAGTCATTCCCATAATTTCTGAAGTAAGCATACAAGTTGGTTTAGCAGTCAGCAGACTACTTATAAATTATTCATGAAATACAGTTATGAAAAAAGTATTCACAGCACAAACTAATAAATCACACAAATCAACATCAATAATCCGCTCACAAAGGTTAGGTTGACCAGCTCTCTAACACTATCATCAGTTCCAAGTACCACATTTTAACAGGTGGTATAACATACAAAAGGCTACAAGTGTAATGAAGGAAGTAGAAAGTGTCCTATCAAAATTATTTTAACTGAGTGTAGGTGTAATTCTACTCATATATTTTAAAAAGTGTCACTGAGGAGACAAACTTAATTGTACCTTGCATAACTTCAGACATCAGACCAAAGAATGAGTATTTAATTACATTCAATCAGAAAGGAGGAGGAAAAACTCAAGTAAGCCAAAAATTAAATGGACCATTTTTGGCTCATATCAGTTAGTTAAAGAATTGAAACATGAATTACTAAATATCTGGTGGGTGTTACAAAGTAGACTCCTTAGTTTGGGTATAATCCTGGAGATCATTTTTTAAAGGTTTCTTTTATGCCATAAGCATAAAATGTGTGAGATTTCCAGAATAAACTTCTAAATAAGCATAACTGCCCTCTGACCTTCTCCCAAAAAACCCTAAAAATGTTTGAATCGTTGAAGTTTATATCCTTCCCAGAAATGTATCTCCTCAGTCAAAGAATTCTTCCCCTTTCCAGGTAGTCAGCAATGCCTTTCACCTAGCTGCTTTAAAAACAAATATATCTAGGAATTTTAAAAGGTTGAAACTACCTAGTGTAACTCATTTTTTGAAATTTCAACACACATTTTTTTAAATGAAGAAAGATCAAATTTCCAGACTTTTCTTAATTTCAATTACTACTTTTGGAGTTAAAATGTAAACATCACCAATTCTAAAGGATATATTGAAAAGTCTACCTCCCAAACCTGACCCGTCACCCAACAATGTTCTAATATGCAACAAATGTTCTAATATGTCCACTACATTTAAGATTTTATGCAGATTCAAGCACATATTTTTCCTACATTAGTAATTACACATGTGTATATATATGAACACTGTTCTTATTTCAGATTCTAGATACCCCTTTACCCCACTCCCCTTAATAGAACCACTAAATTTAATTAGGCACATGGTTACACAGAATCAATACTGGGATCCCAAGCCATTCTGGTAGATTGCCCTGGTGATTAAGTTGTGGTCACTGGATTTAAGGAAAGGACAAGTTCTGCTCAACCTTTCCCTCACCTTGGCTGGAATCCATTACGCAAAAACCTTAGGATGGTGAGTAGAAAAAGAATCCTAAATTCCTGGAACAGCAGAGTTCCAGGCAGCCTGGAATCGACTGCCTCTGAAAATTCTTGTAAGAGATAAACTAGTACAGCAAGTCCTTGAATAATGTCATCTTGTTCAAAAGTTGCTTCATCATTTACACAGATGGAGAGGGAAAGAAAGACTCCGGCCAATGTCTGTGGGACTCCACTATGGCTCCATAGTTCTCACCATATGTGGAGCTTGTATTTCTCCCTACATCTACATGGGTTTTCTGCACAGTCTAGCATCCGCCCATGAACCAAAGATGTGCACCTTAGGTTAACTGGTGTGTCTAAATTGTCCTAGTCTACAAGAGTATGGTTGTACATGCACGCCAGAATAGCCTCCCATAAAGGGTTGGTTTCCACCTTGTGTCTGAAACTGCCACATTTGGCTCTGGCCACCCATGAGCCTGAACTGGAATAAGTGTTTTGGAAAATAAATGGATGAATACAAATGATTATTGATAATTTAAAAAAAAAAAGTTTAAGGGGAAAAAACATTGTTGAATATTAGGAAAGTTTTGGGTTTTTATTTAGAAGCTTGGTGACATTTCTGAGCGCAGATATATGCTGTCTGAACTTAAGCCATGTTTCCATCAATTAGCCTACAGGTTTGTTTTATGTTTCACTTAAAGTCAGTTTTCAGGAATCCTTTGACAATATTAAGTGAGGGCTTATTATACGCAGCCCTCTTTTCTTATGTAAATTTTTAAAAAAGCCATCTAATGAAATAATCACGAACACATACAAAAAGGATGACAAGAAGTAAAAAAAGAAATCCAGTTAACTCTCACCCCCACCTAACAATTTAGAGAAGATACAAGAATTTAAGTAGCTGTTACTCTACCCTCTCTCCAATTTTCAACTAATGTACATGTCTTACAACAAAATCAATATAACAAAAATTAGGCATATCATTCTTGATCCTTAATTTCTTGGCCTCTCAGGGCCAACTTTGTTCAGTGGATGTGTTATATGCTAATGAGTAAGTAAAATCAGCATTAAAAAAAAAACTATCACAGCACCATAAATATCATTCTTTTCAAATCAACTACTGAAAATGATTTGCTATTACAAAATAATCTCGTATATTACTGAATTTATTAATTCACATGTTGATAATATTTGAACATGATATGTAGCAAACACTATTCTAAGCACCTTACATATACTTACTCATTTAATACTCATAATTACTATATAAAATAGAATCTATTACAGTAATTATACCTACTTCACAGGTAGGAAAACAGAAGGCATAGAGAAAGTAAATCCTGTGCTCAAGGTCACAGAGTTACTAACACTTACTAACAGAGGCTGGATTCAAACAGTACAAAATCCAGAACCTCTGAGTAGTTAAGGTGTTCGCTTCAAGTCATGCATAGAGACTTAAAAAAAAATTCCCCAAAATTAGGGACTCTATTAACAGCTCTTCCCCCTAACACTTTTAATTCTTCCACAATTCTATCACCACACCAAGCAGAAAATCAACACATAAGATTGTCACTTCCTGCTCCCACCATCCCAGAGAGATTTAGCCAGCCTCAGTTCTTTACCATATCTCACCTTAGTTTTAATTTTAAAAAAAGACAAGATAAACAAATGGGATTACATTAAAATAAAAAGCTTCTGTGCAGCAAAAGAGACATTAACCAAAACTAACAGACACCTGACCAACTGGGAAAAGATCTTTGCACACAATACATCTGATAAAGGACTGATAACAAAAAATTTACAAGGAACTCACACAACTCAACAAAAACAAAGCCAATAACCCAGTCAAAAAATGGGCAGAAGAACTCAAAAGGCACTTCTCCAAAGAAGAAAAGCAAATGGCCAACAGATACATGAAAAAATGTTCAACATCACTTATAATCAAGGAAATACAAATCAAAACCACTATGAGATACCACCTCACACCTGT
Source organism: Scalopus aquaticus (assembly GCA_004024925.1). NCBI lineage: Eukaryota > Metazoa > Chordata > Mammalia > Eulipotyphla > Talpidae > Scalopus > Scalopus aquaticus. The sequence goes on along the minus strand of PVIJ01004245.1, from coordinate 79,349 downwards.
GAGGATGGCACACATTAAAAATAGAGGCAACAACAAATGCTGGAAAGGATGTGGAGAAAAAGGAACTCTTCTACACTGCTGGTGGGAATGTGAACTGGTCCAACCACTATGGAAAGCTGCAATTCCTCAAACTGCTCAACATGGAGTTTCCATACGACCCAGCAATACCACTTTTGGGAATTTACCCAAAGGACATAAAAACACTAATCTGAAAGGATACATGCACCCGTATGTTCATTGCGGCACTGTTCACAATAGCAAAGGTATGGAAGCAACCCAGATGTCCAAAAATAGATGATTGGATCAAGATGTGGTACATATACACAATGGAGTACTATTCAGCATTCAAAGAAGATAAACACATGCAATTTGCAGCGACATGGATGGAATTAGAGGGGATCATACTCAGTGAAATAAGCCAGAAAGAAAACGAAAAATATCGAATGGTTTCACTTATAACAGGACTATAAGGAAACCAAATAGGAGAGAGACACTCGGGGGGGCCAGAGGGAGGGGAGGATAAGGGCACAAAATGGAATAGAAAAGAACACACGGGACCATGGAGATGGAGCACGGGTGAATTGGTGGTGTGCTACCCAAGGGGAATACAAAATGTAAAAGACATAAAAAAACAATAAAAATATTTTTTTTTTAAAAAAAGGCAACCACCACCAAATTCCCATAGTCAAAAGCCACCTATGGAAGAAAAACACTACTGCTCATATAAATGATAATATACCAGTTCAGACAAAAATTTGTGTACATCTGGGAAATTTAAACAGTCTCACCCTACATCTTTATATCTTCTGAATTACATATCTTTAGTTTAATCTAGTATTGTTAAGCCAAATGCAGCTGCAACAAAGCAAACTAAGTTGCCCTGTCTCAACTGTCAACAAGTTGCTAGTTTACTTTAAAACTTCTAAAATTATTGATGCATGCAGCCAGAGGAACTGATGAATTCTACATGAGCATGCATACACATACACACCTAGGGCCAACGTTAAATGTTTAAAAGGCTGTTGTGTGAAAAACAAGTAACTTATTTTCCAAATAATTTTTTCTTATGTCATCTTAAATGTAACACTGTGTACATGGGGTATATTCAAGTACATTATTTATACAGCCTCCTTATTCCAATTAAGCATGTGAATTAAGTCTTAAATTTTTTAATAATTTATTCTTAAAATTTGGAAGTAAGGAGAGCACAAGATAGAATTTCAGCACTGACATCTATAAATAAAGCCCAAAGTGATACAGCAATTTCCTGTATTAAGTAATAGGCATTACACCCTATATTTTACTTCATGTGCTTGCTGCTCCATAGGATCTATTACACTGGTCAACAGTGAGATCATTACTGACTTAAAAAAAAGGCTCTAATCTGTAGTAGCTTGCTGTGCTGAACATGAATACAACCCTGAAATTGTTTATTAGCTCTCGTTTTTTAAGGTATTTCATATAACTCATTTTATATGTTTCACCGTGTCAATTAATCCAGTAGGTCTGCAACAACATCCTAAATCAGCCTAGAATGATGTAATATTGCATCACATTGCATAATACCATCATGCACACATCATCCAGAGTTGATTGCATCATTTTCTGATGCAATGCATTATTACTGCCAGGTGGCTACTGAAGTAATTAGCTGACATCAGCAGTGTACTAGATAAAGCCCTGTCGGAAAAGTTGAGCAATGAAAATATTTCAGACTTCATGCAAGATAGCTTAAGCTACTGTTCCATAGAACTGTTCTTATTTTATCCATTTAGGCACAATACAGAACAGTCATGCCTCGAAAGTGTGTTAAAAGCGTGGACAATTTCTGCTCTCTTTGTGGGGAAGTAACATTTGCCAACCAGAAGAAAAGTATCACTTCTCAAGTGAAGAAGGCTTATCATCTTGACTTCGGATGCCAGGTTGGTGACCAAGACAAGCCTTGGGCCCCGCATATATGCTGTGCTACATGTACAACACAGCTTTCACAGTGGTGAAATGGCAAAAGACCATCAATGCCGTTTGCAGTCCCCACGGTGTGGAGAGAACCAAGCACCCACATAAAAGACTGTTCCTTCTGCTTGGTTCCTCCTCCTTCTGGCAGAATAACGAAGCAAAAGAAGTCGAGAACAGTCTACCCAAACATTCCGTCTGCATTGAGATGACCGGTTCAACAACCTGCTGCAGGGTGATGTGAAACAAGCCTGGAATGCTTTTCGCCTAGTGTCTACAAACTTTCTTGGGAATGTTAGGGCAGAGAATGAGTAGAAGGCATGCTGATGCAGAATCAGAAACTTGGCTGCAATATGTCTCTAAAGATCCACTTCCTTCATTCCCATCTGGATTTCTTCCCTGAAAACTGTGGTATGGTTAGTGATGAACATGGCGAACGTTTTCATCAAGGTATCGCATCAATAGAACAAAGATACCAGGGAAAATGGTAGCAGAAGTTGTCTATGACTTGATTTTTTACAGCTATTAACCGTAGGCCTATTACTATTGGCATGCATTTCGTGATGGAAACATCCATTTATTGCAGATTAAAAAAAAAAAACCTAGAGCCAAAATTAGAATTTGACTGTCATATTCATGTTGAGCACATACAAATTGATAGGAAGTGACTAATTTTATTTCAGTAACATGACTTTTGTAAAAATTTGTTGACCATTATTTATCTAGGGGAAAAGATAGACAATCTGACAAGCAATCATTCACCTTGTCATTCCAGCTGTACATTTAATTCAGAGTTCCCACAATACAAACAGGAAGAAATTCATCCACAAGACAACAAAATTATGCAGACTGAAGGTAAAAAGACTGTCTCTGTTATGCTTGTTATAACCTGGGTACTTGTAAATTATGCAGTTCAAATTAATATCTTTGGGAACAAAGTACGCATTCATTTGTTTTAAACACACTTCTAAAATAAAAAATGCACAAAAAAGGAAGGACCAAACACTTTAGGTTGGAATAATGAGGGGAAGACACAACATTTAAAAACATGACCACCACTGAAAATAAGGGCTGCTTTTAATTCTACATCTTCTAATATTTTGTAGACACTTTGTCTATTAAATAAACATTCCTAAAACTAAAGAAAGTGCAACACAGTAAAGGCCCTTCCCCAAAGATAGCTCTTTACATGGGGGAAAAAAAACTTTATACCCTTCCAGACTTTTCTCTGCACATGTGCAAATAATAAAAACCTTTGTGTGTAGGTTTAGGAATTTCTTTCATTCAGTATATTATTAAACCACTAGAAGATAACATCTCCAACCTTTCACAACTTTTTCTAATATGACTTGAAAGGTTTTTAACTCAGAAAAGAGTAAAATAAAGTATCAAGTTAATTCAAATATCTCCCATTAGTGACTTTTTAAACAATTTGCACCACTAATTTTAAAAAGTTCATCTGAAAAACAAGTTTTTAAGGTATATTTTACTGAAATCCAGGATTTAAAAGAAAACTGCCTAAACACTAGTCACTTAAAATGTTTTCATGTAAAATGTGAAAATTGACCATCCAAAATACCACTTTAACTTAGCTGGGGTCTAAATTTACTCAAATTTCCATTTTAAATCAGTGAAGTATGTATCAACCCACTAGCAGCAGGAGAAATCTTGAATGCAGCTTCTCCATACAAAACATATGATTAAATTACCAGAATGACATATTTCTTGACATCATCAATCTTCTGCAAGGAATTTTGAGACTTAAAAGTTGTTAAGTCTTTGTACTTCTGCTTCTAGCCAAGTTGCAGTGAAATGGCCCAAACTTATTCCTGAATAAAATGACCACAAAACCAGAGAAAATGTGAGAAACAAATGTTTTCAGGTGTTGGCTATCAGAGAAGAGGTGAAAGCAACTGTTGTAAAAGGAAAAACAAAGGACATGAACCTAAGTTCTTTACTGCTATCCCAAGTTTACTGACTGACTGCAACTCAGGCTGCAGCACAACTATGGGAAATTTTCTTGCCTGAAACAATGTAAACTGGAATAAAGTAGAGCAACATCTTTATAGATACTGAAAGAAAAATAAAAATATCAACCTACAATGCTATAATCAGCAAAAATATCTTTCAAAAAAATAGTGTAAAAGGCACTTTTTCAAATATACAAAATTCGAAAGGATTCAACATCAACACATCAATAGACCTATACTCTAAAATATATTGTTTGTGGGGTTTTTTCAATTAAAAATCTCAGGCAAGAGCATAACTGTATCAGATGACAATCTTGATAGAGGATCAAAATAAGGCCACCAGAAATGGCAATTACACAGGTAATTATAAAAAGGCAATTTTCTTATTTTTTCAATGTCTCCTTAAAACACCATTGACCCAAAAACTTACAGAAAGAAAATAAACTATATTAAGTTAGTTTAGCAAGGTCATAAAATACAAGATCAACATACAAAAAATAAATTGTATTTTCTGCCCATTAACCGTTAATAATCACAAACAAAAACATTTTAAATACCATATTTTAAATACTACTTATAATAGCTCCAAAAATATGAAATTTGGATGTATAATTCTAACAAATTATATGCAGAATCTGTGTGCTAAAAACTACAAAACACTGATGAAAAAATTCAAATATGCAAATTAAGTGCAAATACCATGTTGATGAACTAGAAGACTTGATAGTGTTGAGAATTCTCCACAAATCAATTTATAGATTTTATGCAATTCCGATCAAATTCCAGCAGGCTTGCTATATACACAAATGAGCCTATTGTAAAATTTATATGTAGACGAAGGAACTAGAATAACCAAAATAATGCTGAAAAAACAATAAAGTTGGAGAACTCACATGACCCAATTTTAAGATGTCATATAACTGTAAAGAAATCAAGTAAAACAAGAAGCTACTACTACATGCCTAAATGAATGCCTAAAATTTTTTTTCCAGCTTTGAGACTTAACTAACAGATAACACTGTGTGTAAGGTGCATGTGGTAATCTGACATATACATATATTGTGGAATGATTACTACAATTAAGATTAGTTGGCACATCCATCATCTCAGAGTTATCACTTTTTCTGTTGTGAAAATATTTAAGATCTAATTTACGCAACTTTCAAGTATACAAAACAGTATTAATTACAATTATTGCGCTGTACATTCAATCCTGAGAAGTTATTCATCTTATAACTGAAAGTTTGTGCCTTTTGACTAACATCTCTGACAAACACCAATCTACTCTTTGCTCCTATGAGTTTGACATTTCTAGGTTCCACATACAGTGACCTCATACATTGCCTTTCTTTGAAGTATTTCACTTAGCATAATGCCCTCGCAGTCTATGAAAGCTTTTAAATGTGAAAATATCAAGCAAGGATAACTCTCATACATTGCTGGTGAGCATGCAACATGATACAGTCACTCTGGAGCACAGTCTGGCAAGTATGTACAAGTTTAAACGTATATTTATCACCCACATGACCCAGTAATCCCACTCCTAACTATTTACCCTAGAGAAGTGAAAACGTATGTTTGTACCAAAACTTCTACAGAATGCTTCTATCAACCTTATTCACAATCACTAAAAGTGAAAACAATCCAAATATTATTCTTCAAAAGGTAAATGGATAAGCTGTGGTACCTCAATACAATGAAATTGTACTTAGCAATTTAAAGAATGAACTGTTGATACAGCATGGTTGAAATCTCAAAAACATGCTGGGTAACAGAAGTCAAAACATCAAATAGTGCATACAATTGTCAAAATTAACAAACACCTAAACGGGCAAAATTAAATATAAGTAAATTTTACCTCAACTAAGTTTATCTTTAAAAAGAGACTTTAAAGTAAGAAATTTTAACAGTGTCATGGGGTTTTGGCCTCTAGTGACTTATTTCAAATTCATTTCTGAAAGTTTATTTTGGATGGTTTGGGGTTGTTCTGCATAACTTTTTTGATGAAATTGTTTTGAAGTGGGCCTCCCCGGTGGCACAGGGGTTAGGCGCTGTGCTGTGGAGCTATCGGCAGCGGCAACGCGAGTTCAAAGCCCTGACGGGGAGATTCCCACATGGCGTGGCATATCTCTCCAGCCTTGCCCGCTGCTCCCCTCAGCAGTGTGTTTCCGTCAATCTGCCTGTTCTGCTTCCCACTCTGTCTCTGGTGAGCCCTCTTGCCGCCCCACGCCTCTGGTCTGTACCCCAGCTTGTATGCATAAATAAATAAATCTTTTAAAAAAATTGTTTTGAAGTTGGACACTAGGCCTTTCTTATAAATATGAAAATGTGCAGGATAATGTTAGTAAAGCTATCAATTTGAATACAGAGAAAACCCCTTACATCACCAACATCATAGTATTCATCACGTATACATGTAAACACCATGGACAGTGATGTCCATCATATAACATCACATAACGGACATCTCAACTATAAATACCAAAAGTTTATAGACTTAGTAAGAGTGTTCAAGGCTACTCTTTCTTGATCTAAACAGCTATCCAAAGACCATGGGGCATTAGTTCCTGCCCCAGTGCAAGATTAATCTTTTCAGGCAGCAGCGCCTATGATGATTATCTCATCCGCCAACACCAGTGTGTTTACTCCACTAGCACTGACCACTACCAAGAAAGGATGCCAGCTCCAAGTTGGCTAAGCTGACCATCTGGAAAACCAACTTGTAGAAAAGTATACCTCAACTTTGGAACTTTATTTCTGTCACTGCCCCTTTTCCTAGAAAATATAATAGTGCAAATAATCCATTATTGGTTTGACTATATTATTCCTTTACTGGCTTGTTTAGAGGCATTATCCTGCATGATATCGCCTTATGAAATAATTATTATAATTCCTACAGTGAACCTGAATTAAATAAATTATTGGCAAAGACAATCTCAGTTTCTGAGCATAATTTTGTCACAGACAATACAGAGTTGTAACACAAGACTGAAGTAAGATGTATGAAAATACAAAAGACCAGGACAGGAGAACTGAAAGTATTCTTGTATGGTTCACACTATGTATCACATGGTATAATATGGAGGTAGATTGTGATACAAAATCACAGTTATTACTAAAACTGCTAAGTAACACATACAAGGTCAACTGTATTCCTATATGCCAACAATGACTAATTGGAATTTAAAATTTTTAATGCCATTTATAAGAGCAGTCCCATCCCCCAAAATGCAATGCTTTAGTATAAACATAACAAAACATACGGGATATGTGAGCAGAAAACAACACCAACGGGGGAGGGCGAGGGGGAGAAGAATATCAAAATAGAGAGCTACACCATGTCCACAGAATGGAAAGTTAGTCATTAGTATATCAATTCTCCTGAATTTGATATACATATAGATCCAAAGGCAATCTCAATCAAAATCCCATCAAGCTTTTTCACATATATGGACAAGCTGTTCAAAAATGTATATGGAAATACAAAGGAACTAGGAGAGCCAAAACAATCTAGGGGGTGGAAGGTGGGGGAGGGGGTGTCAGAGGATTCATACTGCCCAAATTCAAAGCAATGCAATAAGCTACGATAATCAAGACAGGGTGGTATTGATGAAAGGAAAAACATAGATCAATGGAACAAAACAGAGAACTTAAATAAACAGCCCCATATCCAAATTACCAACTTTTTTTTTTAAATTGAAGCAATACTGGGTTTTTATTTATTTTTTTAAAGATTTTTATTTATTTATGCATACAAGAAGCAATACTGTTTTATAACATATTTGCTTCAGGTGCACATCATTATATATCAATATCTACATATACTAATTAAGTTCACTGCTAAAAGTTCATCCTTCACCATACATTTGTCCCCTTTTACTTAATTAGCCCATTCCCTTTCCCTCTTATAATCAATTAATTTTTATTTTTTTGACAAGGTACAAAGGCATGACATAAGGGAGAAAAAAGTCTTTTCAACAAATGGTGGTGAAAATTGGAAGGACACATGGGGGGAAAACACCTAACAAATACCTGATGAGGTGAAATAAAGATGTTTTCTGACATAAATGCAGCAGACCCACAAGCAGAAAAGAAAATGATCTCAAAAGGAAGGTCAAAGAAGCAGGAAAGAATGACATGCAAAGAAAATGTTATACATAAGAATAACAACTTTCACAATGCTATTTTGTGTTTTAAAAATATGTACAGATGAGGAAAAATCAAAGAAGAAATTGAAAAAGAAACCTGGAAACAAATGAAAATGAAGACATTACCTACCAGAATCTATGGGATGCAGCAGAAACCATACTAAGAAGGAAATACATAGCAATAAAGGCCATATCAAGACACAAGAAAAAGGTCAAATGAATTATCTAATATTACACCTAAAGGAACCAGAAAGAGAACAAATGAAACAACAATCAGTAGAAGTAAGTAATAAAAATTAAGAGTGTAAATACATGAAATAGAAAGCAAATAACAGTTCAAAAGACCAATGAAACCAAAAGCTGGTTCTCTGGAAAAATAGGATTAGACAAACGTTTAGCTAGCCTCACAAATAAAAAGGGGGAGAGGGAAAGTTCTAATAAATAGAATCAGAAACAAAAGAGAAGTTACTACAGACACTTCAGAAATACAGAGGATCATAAGAGATTACTATGAATGTCTTAATGCCAACAAATTGGAAAAACTGCAAGAAATTGGCAAATTCTTGAAAGCATACAACTTTCCAAGACTGAACCAGGAAAAAATAGAAAAACTGAACAGGAAGGAAATTACAAGCAAGGAAACTGATAGCTAGGACCAGATGGTTTCACTAGTGATTTCTACCAAACCTTCAAAGAGGAACCTATCCTTCCCAAACTCTTCCAAGAAATTGACGAGGAGACCAACATTACTCTGATACTAAAAGCAGACATCACAAAAAAGAAAACCACAGATTAATAACCCTGATGAATATAGATGCAAAAATCCTCATTACAAAATCTTAGCAAACTGAATTCAACACTCAAACAATCTTTCATCATTACCACATGGGATTTATTCCTGGGATGCAAGAATGGTTCAACATAATAAAAAAAACAATACATGAGTAAGACATGTAAATAAGACACTTAACAGTTATTTTACAATTAAACAGGAAGGAGAAAGCTACAGAATTAAATGAAAGTGGGTAGAGGGGTCAGTTAGATAAGAGAAAAAAGCAGGCGCGCTTGGTGTCTAAAGAAAATGAAAGAAGAAAAAGCTTTAAGAGTACAAGAATAGCGTATTTTGCAGAATGTTGCTGGAAGGTCAAGTGGGATAATAAGAAAAATAAAAACAAACTGCTGTGTGCCTAAATGTAATCAGGACACAAGTAGCAATAGCAAAAAGCTACCTAGAACAATCCTCTTGCTAAATAAGCAACAATCTATAAAACAGCGTAAGAATATACAGACAAACTCCTTGGTTCAAGACTAATCAGCAGATCCGGGAAGGCATTAATTTCTTGGCTCCAAGGTATTGAAGTTAAAAAAAAAAAAAAAGGATAAATGTTTATTTTAACACAAAGGTAGTCTGTTCTCTATTTCATCAGCCCACTGTATTATCTGATGTTATGGAAATTCTCATAGTTAGGGGAAAAAACCCAGTAGCAGCTTCTGACTCAAGACTATAAACTACCTCCATCTCACAGTTTTCGATTTATTTTCATCACCCCCAATGCTAGCTTTAGGAGTTTAATAGCTGAGAAGACTACGTGACATAAGACACTGTAAGAAAAAAAAAAGTTAAGACATCCATCCAACTAAGACAACAAATTAGATGAATTTTTAATAGGATTTTGGTAGGCACTTGCATTTTATGTCTTTTTAAAAGTGGCAAAAACTACATACCATTAAAATTACAATCTTAACCATTTTTTAAGTGTACCATTTCAGTAGTGATAAGTATATTCACATCGTTGTGCTGAAACTGATACAGGGTAGAAGGACACAGGGTGTCCAGTCCCTTCGTGGTCGCCAACTGAAAGCGGGGCAGACAGGGCACGACTGCCCAGGCTCTGAGGCAAGAGCCACCAAAAAGCCCCAAAAAGCCCCAAAGGCCAAAAACAACAAAGGACAGCGCCTGCTGAGAGGACAGGGCACGGTCTGTGGGTCTCACCCGCGCGCACAATTGCAAGAGACTTCAGGCTGCAGGAACAACAGCAGCAAACATGGGGCTTATTTTACAAACGGGGGGAACAGAGAGCTCACTGCATCCTCAAGTGGCGGCCCCCTCACCCAGAACGCATCGGGGATGGCAGCTCTTTGGGAGGTGCTGGGTTAGACCAACAAACAGCTCTTTGAGACACCAGGCCCAGGGCCTCTGGGGCTCCTTTCAGGCAACGTCAGACACTGGACGTCAGAGACAGGAACTGAGGCCCCGTCTCTGCAGAGTCCTTCAGCTTCTCTTCCTGCTCGGAGGGCGGCTGCTGGATGCTTCTTTTCTTCTTTCTTTCTTGGAGGCGAGGAACAGACTTCTTTCTTCTCTCTTTGGAACCGTCGCCTTTCTTCTCCTGGGGACTGGTGTCATCGTCTTCTCCTGTTCTTCTCTTCAGGGGCCTCCTCTGAGGCTGGTGTCCTCTTTTTTTTTTTCTCTTCTTCTTATCCCTTTCGGTCCCTCCGATCCTGGCTTATATCCTATCCCAGAGTACCATCCAGAAGTCTGACTGAACCATTTTTCAATCCTGGAGCTGATTGGACCTACCCATCAGCTCCTAACACCTGATTGGTCCATTCAAAATGGCAGTTACTAGGCAGAAGCAACTGCCACAACTGCTCTTGCAGCAGCAGGGTAAAAGGCACCACCGCTCCTGCAGGCTCCCACTACTAAGGCAGCTTGGTTCCGGTAACAAAAGTATACCCATTAAACACTTATTTCTCCTTCCCCCTAAACCCCTCCCACACACATCCTCAGTAAGGAACTTTCTACTTTGTCTCTATTATTTCTGACTACTTTATATACTTCATATAAGTGAAATCCTACAGTATTTATCCTTTTTGACTAGCTTAGATGAAATGAATTTTTTAAATGTCTCATGATTTTAAGGTAGACAACCAAAACTTGAAATGGAAGAGGGGCATAAGAAAACATAGCATTAAGAATTCAACTATAAAGGTAGCCTATAAGAAACCTTACATTTATTACTTATATTGAAGGAATGGGGATAGAAACATTTGTTTTGTACATTAGGTAAGAATATTTGTGGCATTCCTTTAATTACATGTATAAGAGATTTATACATGTGTCTTTTATACATTTATGATCTATATGATTTATGTCCAATTTTTCAGATTGCTTCAAAGAATGGATGAGTACCTGTAGCCACATATTCCAAAATATAATATAAAGTGTCACATACATTTCAACTTAATTGCAAATAGTTTAAAAGTACCTATAACCGATAATTTTCTACCCTTCAAGATCATTTCACATAATTCCAAATGAGAATCTTAAGATATAAAAAACTAAACTGCATTTCAGCAAATATAGGACAAGCACACTTTTAAGAAAACACCTTGAATAAAATAGAAGCCTTTTTCAGACAATGGTCCAATATTTATAGAGTTCGTATTATGAAACTTCAAATATAGTTATTTAAGAAGTCTATCAACTATCTCATTTGTGAAAAGGTACATTTGATCTGCAGTAGGCTTAGAAATCAAGTACCAAACTTAAGTTCAGTTTTAAACAAAAGCTATTCTGTCCAACATAAACTTTCTGATCCCCTATCATAATAAGAATTATCGCATAGTTCAGGAAGAACAAGAAAAAAAAATGATTTCCAGGGATATGGAATGCTATAAACTACCAAATCTAGAAACATATTCAGATATCTATGTTAATAACATGTTGTTCCCTTTCACTCTTTCCCTTCACCCTCCCTCTTAGCCTCAGAAACTGATTTTTTTTTAAAGATTTATTTATTTATGCATACAGGCTGGGGTTCAGACCAGAGGTGGGGGGCAGCGAAAGGGTTCACCAGAGACAGTAGGGAGCAGAACAGGCAGGCAGATCAACGGAAACACACTGCTGAGGGGAGCAGTGGGCAAGGCAGGAGAGAACTGCTGCGCCATGTGGTAGTCTCGCGGCCGGGCGTCAAACTCATGTCACCACTGCTGACAGCTCCACAGGGCAGCGCCCAACCGCTGTGCCACCAGGGAGGCCCAGAAACTGAATTTCATTAGTGTCAAGCTAATTGTTTTTTTTTTTTTTAAGATTTATTTATTTATGAATACAAGCTGGGGTGTAGGCCAGAGGTGTGGGGCTGTGAGAGGATTCACCAGATACACAGTGGGGAGCAGAACAGGCAGATCGACTGACGTACACTGCTGAGGGGAGCAGTAGACAAGGCAGGAGAGGTCTGCTGCACCATGTGGGAATCTCCCTGGCCAGGTATCGAACTCATGCTGCAGTGGCTCTGGATAGCTTCATAGTGCTGTGCTTACTTAACCCGTTGCGCTACCAGGGAGGCCCCCAAGCTAGTTTTTTTTTTTAAGCATTGTGTTTTGCTGAATTGTCCACTTTGTAAAAGTCCAACATTTGTCTTTTTCATTCTAATTTGCTTTACTACACAAAACTCCCTCAAACACCTTCCATTTTACTGTAAAATGGTAACATTTTGTCTTTCCTTATGGTTGAATAGTGCTCACTATGTGGATATAGCACATTTTCCTGACCCAGTTCTGTGTGGGTAGGGAGTTTCTATGTCCTGGCTATTGTAAATAATGCAATAAACATTGTAGAGCATGTCAGGGAAAAAAAATACCACACAGACAAACAGACACAGACAGACACAGACACACACACACACACTCCTTATATGACGCTAAAGTAAACTATGAGAAGCAAAAGATAAATCAGACTATAAAATCAGATTATCAATCAAATACTTTTCAGAAGACACTATTAAAAGAATTAAAAGACAAAACAAAAAGTCGATTAGAGTAAATCTTTACTAAAGATGTATATGATAAAGTATTTGCATCCAGTATATAAAGAACTCCCAAAACAATTATACAACCCATCCATTTTTTTCTGAATAGATGAACATACACACCACCAAAGACAATACAGAAATAGCAGATAAGCATAAAAAGCACCTTAAAATCATTAGTCATTAGCAAAATGCAAATTCAAATCAAAATGAACATGAGATACCACTACATACATATTAGTATATCTAAAACTGAAGAGCGGCCATACCAAAAGGTAGAGAAAGATCAGAACGGGGCGGGGAGGAGGACACGGGATAGGGACATACCTCTCATACATACACTGCTTGGTAGAAATATAAAATGGAATTATCACTTTGGAAAGCAGTTTGGGAATTTATGTAGTTAAACATTTATCAACCAACAATTAGTCACTTCACTTTCTATGTAATAGCCAAAAACAGAATAGACAAGTGAATTAACAAATTGTGGTATATCCATACCCTCAACTATTCAGTAATAAATGGGAATAAACTACTGATGCATACAACAATAAAAAATAATTATGCTTAAAGAAACCAGGCAAAAAGAGTACATACTTTATTATCTTTAGAAAATAAAGCTAATATAATGTGACAAAAAGTTAATTCGTGATTGCTTAAGGATGGTGGAGAGGCAGAAAAAGAAATTACACGAGTATGAGAAAACATTTAGGGATGATGGATACATTCCCTCTCTTGTGTTGTATGATGGCTTTATGAGTGTGTGTGTCGATCTTATCAAATTGTAGATTTTAAGTATGTGCAGTTTACTGTATATCAATCATTGCATAAGAAACCTGCTTTAAAAAAAGAAAGGGGCCTCCCTAGTGGCGCAGCGATTGAGCGCTGCGCTGTGGAGCTGTCGGCAGCGTGTGATTCGAGTTCGATGCCCGGCCAGGGAGAATCCCACATGGCGTGGCAGACCTCTCCTGCCTCGCCCGCTGCTCCCCTCAGCAGTGTATTTCTGATCTGCCTGTTCTGCTCCCCACTCTATCTCTGGTGAACCCTCTCACCGCCCCACGCCTCTGGCCTGTACCCCAGCTTGTATGTATAAATAAATAAATCTTTAAAAAAAAAAAAGAAAGAAGGGAATAGGGATGTGACTGCACAGTTAAGTCACAGATTAAAGATAAAATGTTCCATGTGTACAGCCCCACAAAAAGTTGGTATAGGCGCTCTTGAAAAAACACTTTGGCAGTTAGTTATAATGTTAAACATGCACTTACCATATGGTCCAGCCACCCCTGTTTATCCTAGAGAAATGAAAACTTATGTTCCCTCAAAAAATCTGCACATGAATATTTATAGTAGGCCCAATCTCAACTGCCAAAATGTGGAGACAATGCAAATATCTTTTAAAGAATAAATTGTGGCACATCCATACAATGGAATACTGCTCAGCACAAAACAAGTAAACTATCACTATACATAATAACTTGGATGAATCTGAAGGACATTATGCCAAATGAAAAAAGTCAGTCTCAAAAGGTTGCACGCTATATAATTCTTTCTGACATCCTGAAAAAAGACAAAACCAGTCATGGAGACAGAACGACAGTTGCCAGGCTTTGTACACTGGGGAAGGATGAGGGGGGGGCTCACAAATCTATACATGTCTGAAAATTGTAGAACCAGTTCTCAAAAGAAAATAGTGCGTTGATGATGTGCTAATTTCTGGAGGGAGTGGGAGAGAACCATCTGAGGACTCTAGAAAATGACCAAAAGCCTACCAAAAAAAAAAACCACAACAGCATTTACTCAAGAAAAGTAAACTCCACTTCAGTAAAAACAGAGGGAGTCTATAGTAATCACACTCCTTGTCCCATCAAGGTCCTTGGGATATTTTCCCAGGGCAGGCAGGGAAAACTGTGAAAAACAGCCACAATGACAGAGGGGGTGGCCTCACTTGAAACTAAGTACAGAGAATAATGCTATCTCAATCCCAAACAACTTTAGTTGCAATATTGGTGGGGGCAACAATGAAATCAGCCAGTAGTTTAAATGGTGACCTAAGGAATGAAACAGGCAAAGCAGACCTTGATAAACTCCCACATAGTCCTGGGAGTCTAGAAAGCTATAGACACACTCAGGAATGATCAAAGAGGCCTCTACCTGACTACTCATAACCTTTGCCCAAGCAGAAAGTAGAAGGAAGAACAGACTTGTAAAATGAACCTTAAGTTTGAATGTGGTCCCAAAATACAGACATCTCAGTAAAGGGCACCTTGGGGAATCAAGGCACTTAAGCACAACCTCTAATTTATCACTGTTGCATAGTATCACTAAACTACACTGACCCGGTGATGAACTAGAAGGGGGAAAAAAACTAAGCAGAGACATGGGTGCTCACACACATCAAAGAAAAGAGACTGCAGAATTAGTCTAGCCAAGCCACTGAAGAAAAGGCAATAATATGAGTTAGCAGGTGTCAAAATCCAGAGTTACTACAATATATTATTTTAAATGTACAAATTTTCAACAAAAAATTTACATGCAAAGAAACATTTCTTTAAAAAAGCTAAGGAACTAAAGAATTGTAACCGGGCTGAGTCCAAAGTCCAGTAAAGTCGTGTCCCCTGGAGGGGGTTTGCTGATGAAAACGAATAGCCCCAGGGAAAATGCTAAGTTTTCGGTTTGGGTTGGAGAGTCTGATGATAAATAAAAGGGGCTGAAGGAGAAGGGGAAGTCAGTAGCCATGATGTAGGAAAAGCAGCAGCAGTAGCCATCAAGTAGGAATAGAGGAATCAGTGGCAGAAAATGTAGCCACCAAGATTGAGTTTGGAAATCAGACTCCAGAAATTATGAGCCGCCGGGATATAGAGTTTCGGACTGAGCATTTTTGGAGACTTCAATGACTTTGGGGCCAGCGACTTTGGAGGCTTTACAAGCAGCCAAGGGACGGAAACTGCTCCCAGTTTTGTCTTTACTACAGCTGAAAGAAGAAGGCAGAGGCCCGAAGCAGGAGCCTTCCTAAAATGCATGAGTGCAGTCTGTTGGGCCATCTGACCACTGTAGTTGCTGTTTGCAGTGTTGTTGGCCTGGTGCTGAGCTGGGGCACCATGGCAGTTTCGGGAGCACCTCCAGTTGTGTTCTGTGTCATCCTCGTGAGTTGGAACCTGGCCTACTCTCTGGCTGTTGTGCGTCTGCAGAAGAAAGACGCCATTTTGGAAACATGGCCTATTTGGAAGAGGAGCTCCACATTAGCAGTGGCAGAAGATGCCACTCCACCTTTGTCACTTTTCTGGGACTTAAAGGACTGGACATTGCTTTAAGTAAGGTAAACGGCCATATGTTGACTTTAGTAATTCTTTGCCTTTTCCTGTTTGTTAAATAAATCCCATTGTTATTGTTCCCTAAGCCTGAGTAGTCTTGCAATTTTGCGCACGGGTGCAGAACCAAGATAGTGACCGGTAAGCAATTTGGGCACTGTCTTTGGCCAAATTTTGAAGCCCCATTTGCCCGGTATCAGAATGAAGTGACAATACAAAATGTGATTCCTTAAATACATCCTGAATTTTAAAAATAACAACTATGGAACAGTATGCAAAGAATGAAAAAATTTTAAGCTGGCCTATATATTAGATATCAGTATTATCAATGTTAAATTTCCCAAAAATGAGAACTATACTGTGGTTATTTTGGACAATGCACTTATTCTTAGAAAACCCATCTTCAAGTATTTAGTATTAATATTAACTTTCAAGTGATTTAGTAAAATGTGAAGAGAGGGAGCACACAATATGGCAGAACGTTAATAACTGGTGAACCTAGGTGATGGGAAATTCCAGGATTCATGCACTATCTCCAACTTTTCTAATGCTTTAGTATTTTACAAAATTTTAAAAGGCAAATTATTGAACACTGTATATATTTTTGTAAAAGTGAACACAACCACAAACGTGCAAAAGTCCTGGGACAAACATGGACAAAAATTACTAATAGGGAAATGGGAGAAAGCTTCTGATTTGTTACAGCTTTCCTTGCTATTTGAACTAGCTACCCACACATATGAATTACTTTTTTTTTTTAATGTGTCAACAGTAGTTACCTGGGTAGTAATTCGTGAGCATTTTGTTTTTTTTTTCTCGTTATATTTAGGGGGGTATAGGGGCAGTAAGACACCAGGAGCACGTTCTCCAAGGAGCTGGGCAGACTGGTAAAGGGAGGAGTTCTAGAGTCCTCAGTGGCTTTTTAGGCTTTTAATTATCTTTTGTAGAGAGACAACCAGTTACAGGGCAGGCTGGGGGGCCCCCTGGGCAGGGGAGGGGGAGGCTGGCAGGCCTCCTAGCCACCCCACCCCCACCAGGCGAATCTTCCCTTTCTCTGGTCTCTCTGCTGCACCCAAACGGTCCTTCGCTCGCGCCCTGCTGCTGCTGCTTCTGCTTCTGGTGCTCCTTATAAGCCCAATCTCTGGCTCAGGTGTGCCCACTCACGCGTGCCCACACCCTACTCCAGGTGCCCACACCCTACTCCAGGTGCCCGCCATCAGGCATGCGTGCAGGCCTGCAGGGGTCTATCCTTGATAGAAGGGCGGAAAAACCTGATGACTCTTTCGTTTACCCTACAGGGGGAAAGGAAATTAAGGAAGGGAGAAGATAGATAAAAGGAATTCAAGTCTCAAATGCATTTCTCAGTAAGTGAATATTTTGAAATATTTATTTTCTTCTTTCAATACTATAACTTTCAATGCCATTTTATTATATTTCAATACAAATGTATATAGGGCTTTTTCTTTGAAAGGAGATGGGGGAATGGAGGTGTCTCACCTGCCTCTTCTCATTTAAACCTCACACACCACCCTATGAGATAGTACAGCTTTTAGTATCACCCTATTTGAGGAAAGTGAGTCATTGATAGATCGAAGTAACTTGCTGGGGGTTACATAGGGAATTAGTAAAACAAGAACAGGCTGAACTATACATCACCTCAGGATTAGCTTCTAAAGAGTAAGTAGTTTGAAACTGAAGTCACAACCTAATAGAAATCTATATAACTAAATTAAGACCAGATTTTTTAAAATGAAATAAGTATAAAAATGTATGAAGCTATAAAATTAACTAACATGTCATTACAATGTTGTTATATGACAGGTATATTGACCTGCAGTAAAACACACGGTGAGTGAAGGTAAAACCATCTTTTGAAAAATGCTATTTTGTTATGTTTCACTCCAGAGTAACCACTATTAATCTCGGTAGCACCTGGATTCTCACATTTTTCTTTTTCTTTTTTTTTTAAAGAATTTTACTCATTTATGTATACAAGCTGGGGTACAGGCCAGAGGCACGGGGCGGCGAGAGGGTTCACCAGAGACAGAGTGGGGAGCAGAACAGGCAGATCAGAAATACACTGCTGAGGAGAGCAGCGGGCGAGGCAGGAGAGGTCTGCCGCACCAGCATCGCTCGCGGCCAACAGCTCCACAGCGCAGAGCTCAACCGCTGCGCCACCGGGGAGGCCTCTCACATTTTTCTTAAGTATACTTAACAGCTGAGAAGTGAAGGGATCCTGGAGATATATTACATAAATTTTGTCTAAAGTCTCATTTTTTTAACTTTAAAATTCATATAAAAACTAAAATCCTAATTTTAGATTGTGTCCACAAGTTACTTTAATATAAAAAATAATTGCCCATCCCAAAATTTCTAAGTAAAAGGGACATTCCAGGAAGCTAAGTATCTATCTCCTCTCCACCAAGTCTCAGCATTGGGATACACTGAGCATACTAGGACTGGCTTCTGCTACTTGGTTCATTACCATTTCAAAAAATGTAGTAAATTTCAAATCTCAAAACTCTACCTCTTTATGGTATTCAGTCAGGGTGATACAAACTGTCTTTCCAAACCTCACTCTATTCACAAAAGCAAGAGTTAAATTATAAAAACTTGTCTTACAAATACACACACACACAGGAACTCAAAAGAAAAACCGAATAAAGGGCGTAAGTGGAAAATTCACAAAAAAGGAATCAAAGACAATGTAAAGGAAATAAACTTAATTCCATTAATAATAAAGTGAAAACTATGAAATATTGCTTTTCACCAATTAGATTGGAAGAAAATTAAACTCAGTATTGTCTAATATGTAATGAAAAACCGAAGACACTGCAGTAAAAATGCAAACAATCGTTCTTGAAGCATTTTATATATTTATTTCATTTGACCCAACAATTTTCCACCTCTAGGGATTTATCCTGTGTAAAAATACATGCACAGATATTCAATCCCATACTGTTTGCCATTGTTAAAAACTGGATGCACAAGTCCTCATCAAGGTGGAATTATATAAATTACAGCACAGCTACAGTGGAGATAACAAAAATGGCTACTAAGTGCAAAGAACTAATGTACTAACACGAAAAGAGGTCTAAGATAATGACAATTTAAAAAGCAAGTTACAAAACATTAGAATTAAATCTTTTTTCTGTAAAATAATGTTAATATATGGTTCCTGACATACAGAGGTTTTTGATCATATAGTGGGTGAAAAATAGACTTTCGGTTAAAATTGTACGGGGGTGGGGGGGCCCTCCCTGGTGGCACAGCAGTTAAGCACTGTGACGTGGAGCTGTAGGCAGTGGCGATGCAAGTTCGACGTCTGACACCCGGCCAGGGAGCTTTCCACATGGCGCAGCAGACCTCTCCTGCCTCCCCGCTGCTCCCCTCAGCAGTGTATTTCCACCAATCTGACTGTTTTGCTCCCCACTCTGTCTCTGATGAACCCTCTGGCTGCCCCACACCTCTGGCCTGTACCCAGCTTGTATGCATAAATAAATAAATCTTTAAAAAAAATTGTACTTGGAATTTTGAATTTTAAGCTTTTCCCAGACTAGCAATATGCAGCAATATGCTAGAGAGCTGCAGCTTCCAGTCAGTCATATGATCACCGGGGTAAAAACAAACCATACTCTTCAGTGTCTTCTACCAACTATTCTAGAGACTCACCTGGAGAGATAAATTGATAATCAATCCTGTCACCGTAGGAATCCCCATCTACCAGCAATTAATTTTAGCTCAATGCTTCAGGTCCAGTGTGCTTTCAGCTGTGTACATTACTGGTAAGATCTCAACCAACCATTCTGTTTTTCACTTTGAGTTCAGTTAGATGACTATGCCCAACTGTAGGCTATTTGTTTTGAGCATATTTAAGTTAAGATAGGCTAAGTTTTGAGTTCTGTAGATTAGGTGTACTAGTGGCATTTTCAGCTTTAGGATGTAACCCCATTCTAAGTCAAGGAAGACCTGCTTAGGCATTGGGAAATCAGTCCAGACTGACACAAATCAGAAGGCTTATGGAAGAGGTTTCTTTAGGAAAACAGAACTGACCAAGTTCTTCATGCATCTTAACATTATGAAAAACAATTTAGACAACTAATGAAGAACTGAGGGAATTAATATAAATAGTGATAAAAATATACAAAAACAGACAAAAAGAGAATTAGTAAATTCATGAGAAAGAACTGTTGAATAAAAGTAATTAACATGGTTCAGCCACTGCCATAGCTTACATTGTCACAAAGCAAATGCTGAATACTGAGGTTAAGAAACTGAGTTTTAAATACAGTGGGACAGTAGAAAAAAAGAAAAGCAAACCTTTACTTTTTACAGTGGGAAATCAATCAAAAATGCTTAAAACTGGAAAACTCATGAAGCAGCAACATAAACACACTATTTACAGATATGAAAGTAAATATGATCAGCATGAAGAAGCAAAATTTGGGTGAGAAAGAACTAGGGGCTACTGTTTCATAGGCTTTTTCTGACTCTAAATTATATGTCTGTCCTACACTTTGCTAAAATGTGAAGAAAAAGTTAATTGCAAATTACAAAAAGAAACATTAATGGAAAGGTGGGAAAAAGGCCGCTCCCATTCAAGATATTCAAATGTGACAGTAGATTGATATTTATAGCATCTATTATGGGCAACATATTGAGTGGTACAGATCTACTAATTCATTTAGTTACAATAGCCCTTAACAAAGAGCTTATTCTTATTATTATTATTTATTACTCTCTCATTTTACAGATATCAACACTGAAATCCAATACTTGCCACAGGTCAAACTCCTAGTAAATAGCAATGTCAAGATTGGAAGAAACCAGACAGACTGCCTCCAGAGTCCATATGTTTAATCAATATCCTAGACTAACTCAAAATTACTAGCTTGGGAAGGAATAATTAGTTTGGTAGGAGCAATAAGAATACTAGAAGGCATGGGGCCTCCCAGGTGGCGCAACAGGTTAAGCACAGCACTATGAAGCTATCCAGAGCCACTGCAGCACGAGTTCGATCCCCACCCAGGGAGATTCCCACATGGTGCAACAGATCTCTCCTGTCGCGCCGGCTGCTGCCCTCAGCAGTGTATTTCAGTAGATCCGCCTGTTCTGCGCCCCACTCTGTCTCTGGTGAATCCTCTCACCCCTCCCCCCCACCACCTCTGACCTACACCCCAGCTTGCATGCATAAATACACCTTTTAAAATAAATACTAGAAGACAACTAGAGAATATTAGTAAAATTTCTCTAAACAGCTTTCAAAATGGTGTAATATATTCCTGCGGTAGTGTACTATGGGTGTGCTGGTGGTGGGTACATTATGATGGTAATAACTGATGGGGTTACCCCAATATTACCTTCATTAAAAATAAAGATATTAATTTTTAAAAAACTGGTGTAAAAACAAACTTGACACAATTTCAATGTAGAAAAACATGTAAGTAACAAAACTACAAATGCATGTGTGTGCTCATCCTCCTTTGTCAAACAATTTTAAGAATCAGTCCTACAAATAAACACAGACATTGCAGAAAGTAATATACACACAATATTGTACTAGTAGACTGAAAACCTAATATGAGAGAATGTGTTGCAGTGGCAGGAGGGGGAGGTGCACTTGCTGACACCACAAGAACACCATGGTCCCCACCCCATTTCCGTATTTCTGATTATAGCCCATCCTCGCACTACAATTGCTTTGTGCTTGAGTTCTGGCTCTTTACAAAGAGTATGGCAGCAGCTATCATGGTTCCTAAATGGATTATCCAACTTGGACGGACATTTTAACCCTTTGCACTCAAGTGGTGCCTCTCCGGCAACCGGCGGTTTAATGCGTCCACTAGAGCAGCGCTGTTACGGCCTCCGGCGGTTTAATGCGTCCACTCAAGTGTCGCAGCTAGGGCACCTGAGCGGTTTGGAAGTCAATATGTTTATTTCCAATGTGTGATAAGATATTCTTATCGCAATTACTTTCATGGACCAGGCTCGGCCTGCATCCTTAGCCAATTCTTAGCTTAGATTAGTTAATCTCAGTTTAGCATTGTGATACCTGTCCTGACAAACCGAGGCTGCATCTTGGGGATTGTTTTACTAAATATCACATAAAAACTAATTACAGAGTGTAATATTTAACAGATTTTGTTGTATTCAATGTAAAAATAAATTGGTGAGATTTTATTATTTGTATACGTTTGTTTGAGTATAACATGATTTCAAAGTACCTGTGAAACGCTTCCCTAATATAGCTGAAATCGTCTCGAGTGGCTGGTTCACCCACGCGAAAAAAAGCCTCAAGTGCAAAGGGTTAAACTTCAGATCTCTCCTCTTCTGACAGAATTCAGCCCTACCCAACCTATTTAATGCTTGTTCTTCCTGCTGTAAGGTGCCCTGGACTATTCTCCTGGCAATTCTGCTCTTAGGCCTTGCCTATCTGGCTGAATTGGTACCCACAAGGAAATAGTTGATCTCAGAGTTTGACCAGGAGTCTGTATTTTTAAATCCTTATCTCCTCCTCCCTACACTCCTATTCCCTTCTAAACCAATTAAAAATCTTTGCACATACTAGAACCTGGTTACTTTGCCTTTACGCATGCAGGTGGCACAAGCCCTAGAACAGGCAACATGGGTTCTTCCCCTTTTAACAGTTTGGGGTCCCTCACTTTTGCCCAGGGCAATAAAATCCATCTATAGACAATATTAAAAACATCCTTGAATACTTAATAATGACACATCTCTAAAGATTTTTACACAATTATTACTCAAGTCCAGGGACTAAGTCTACAATGGTTCATTGGTGGTTCAAAGAAATCAGTAATACATTACTGGTTTTGAGGAGTGCTAAAATAACTAGATTTTCTAAATATTTTTGGTTGACAGAACCCTTTTTGCTGTGAAAACCAATTAAAATCTAATGTGACAACAGTGTTCCATGGACTAGAGAGAAAAAACCTATGCATTAATGATAAATAAATGGCCTCAAAACTAGAAATGCTTGTGTTTGCATTGAGGAGATTGTATGTGACACCTAATCTGACTCCTTTCACTCTTACTATTCTTCACTCCCTTTTAAGGGTACATTACTCTACACCTCACATACTACCCAAATTTAAGCAAAAAGTCTACAGAGTATTCCTGGGGTAACAGTAAATTAGGAATGGTTCTTATGAAGAAGTATTCTACATAAGCACATTTAAAATAAACACAATCAAAACTAAATTTATTAAGTATTTAGTTTGACAAAAATGGAACAAAGGGTACTAGACTTACCCTATCACAGTAATTAATAAACCAAGCAAAATACGTGAAACAATGCTATTAGACACTGGGAAATAAACAATACTGAGCAGTGCAGAAAAAGAGCTTACTGCTTAGAGTGAGTTTCCGTGTAATGGCAAAGGCAGGAATACCAGCAAAGTGCAGTGTCCCAGAGACTGAAAAAAAAAAAAACTGGGAAATTTGGATAGGTCAAGACTGCTGGCATGCAAAAGATAGAAAATGAGAAGAGAGCTGCCAGGGAACACCCCAGAGATGAGTACAGACTCTCCTCTTGAGTATTCAGATGAGTAACAATGAACACTTGGAGTGAAGAAGTTAAGACTAGAACCACCTGAAACAAAACAAGTGGAAAAGTCCACATGTCCAAAAATAGATGCTGTTCCCACAAATAAGAGTGGAAAAACCTCATAATGTAAGGCGTATACAAAAGAATTGTGAGAAGGCATTCCCTCAGTAGTAGGACAAAATTAGCCCAAGTCTAGAGATTGCTCTTTTCCCACCTAACTAAATGCAAAAATTAAGTCTCTAAATGATTAAATTATTTTCAATTAGCTTTGCTGTATCCCAGGAAAAAAGCTCAAATTACTTAAAACAAAATATCCAAAAACCAACGAAATAAAAATTAGTGTCTAGTATCCAATTAAAGATTACCAGGCATGCAAACAATTAAGAAACTACAACTCATAAAGAAGAAAAACCAATCAAACGGAAAATTAATCAGAAGTAATACAAATAATAGCAGTACACCATATATCTCCAAAATTCAATAACATAAAATCACAAGCATGTTAAGGAGAAACACAGAAAGATATAAAAAATAATTTAATTGAAAATTACATTGTCTGGAGTAAAAATTGTATGTGATGGAATTAAGAGCAGATTAAATATTGCAGGAGAAAAAAATGAACCTCAAACACAGCAATACAAATTATTCAAAAGGAGACCCTGCAAGGAACAAGACTGAAAAACACATGAACAGAACATCAACAACCAATATATCAACTTTAGATGACCTAAATACAAGAAATTGGAATGCAGGTAGGAAAGAGAGGAGGGGGACAGAAAATTATCTTAAGAATAGCGAAAAACATACCAAATTTGGAGAAAACTATAAACCCACATGTTCAAGCTCAGCAAATCACAAAAGCATAAGAAACATTTGAAAAGCAATGACAGGGCTTCCCTGGTGGCACAACGGTTTATGTCACAGCATTACAAAGCTATCCAGAGCCACTAGAGCACAAGTTCGATACCCGGCCAGGGAGCTGAACCACATGGTGCACCAGACCTCTCCTGTCTTGCCCGCTGCTCCCCTCAGCAGTGTATTTCAGTGGATCTGCCTGTTCTGCTCCCCACTCTGTCTCTGGTGAATCCTCTCACACACACCCTCCACACATACCTCCGGCCTACAACCCAGCTTGTATGCATAAATAAATATTTTTTTAAAAAGCAAGGATAATAACTGTATGGCCAAACTGCCTATGTAAACCGAGGCTGAGACCAAAGTCAGGTATAGGTGGTGCCCCTAGAGGGGGTTGTTGATGAGGATACATAGCCCCAGGGAAAATGCCACAAGGTATTGCAGTTTGGGGTGGTGACTGATAAGAAATAAAAGGGCTAGAAGGAGAAGATTCAGCCTCCATGATTTAGAGAAGGAAATCCAACGGCCAGAGAGATGAAGCCACCATGATTGAGATACTGGGAATCAGCCACCAGGAGCTTTAGAGCTGCCAGGATGTAGTTCCAGACTAAGCGTTTTTTAGAATCTTTAGTGACTTTGGGGCCAGCGACTCTGGCCCCCAAAGCACCAATCTTCAAGAGGAAAAGTTTGAAGGCTTTGCAAGTAGCCCAGCAGCAGACACTGCTCCCAGTTTTGTTATTGCTAAAGCGAAAGGAAGGAAGGCAAAGGCCTGGAGTGGGCGGCTTCCTAAAATGCATGAGTGCAGTCTGTTGGGCTGTTTGGCCACTACAGATGGTCTTTTTTGAGTGTTGCTGGCCTGGTGCTGTGCTGGGGCACACAGCAGCTCCAGGAGCATCTCCAGTTGTGTCCTAAACTGTCCTCATGAGTTGGAACCTGGCCTACAGTCTGGCTGATGCATGTCTGCAGAGGAAGAAAGATGCCATCTTGGACATGTGGCCTACTGTTTGGAAGAGGAGCTCCACATCCTCGGTGGCAGGAGGAAGCCGCCTTTGTTGTTTCTTATTTGGGACTTAAATGACTAGACATTTCTTTGGGTGAGGTAAATGGCTACTTCTTGGCCTCAGTGACTTTGTTTTTCCCTAGTTTGTTAAATAAATCCCGTTGTTATTGTTCCCTGAGCCTGAATAGTCTTGCAATTGTGCACACGAGTGCTGAACCAGGAAGTGACCAGTAAGCAATTTGGGCAGTGACCTTGGCCGGTTTTACTGCCCTCCTGCCCTATATCACCTATTACACTGGTCAACAGTGAGATCGTTACTGACTTAAAAAGGCCCTAATCTGTAGTATCTTGGTGTGCTGAACATGAATATAACCCTGAAAATTCTTTATTAGCTCTCGTTTTGAAGATATTTTGTATGACTTATTTTATATGTTTCACCTTGTAAATTTATCCAATAGGACTGCAACAACATCCTAGTCAGCCTAGAATGGTGTAATATTGCATCACATTGCATAATACCATCATGCACACATCATCCAGAGTTGACTGCATCATTTTCTGATGCAATGCAATACGACTGCCAGGCGGCTGCTGAAGTAAGCTGACGTCAGCAGTGCACTATCGAAAGCCCTGTCGGAAAGGTTGAGCATTGAAAATATTTCAGACTGTGCGAGACAGTTTCAGCTACTGTTCCATAGAACTGTTCTTATTTTATCCATTTAAGCACAGTAAAGAACAGTCATGCCTCGAAAGTGTGTTAATAGCGTGGACAATTTCTGCTCTATTTGTGGGGAAGTGACATTTGCCAACCAGAAGAAAAGTATCACTTCTCAAGTGAAGAAGGCTGATCATCTTGACTTTGGATGCCAGGTTGGTGCCCAATACAAGCCTTGGGCCCCGCATATATGCTGTGCTACATGTACAACACAGCTGTCACAGTGGTTAAATGGCAAAAGACCATCAATGCCGTTTGCAGTCCCCATGGTGTGAAGGGAGCCAAGCAACCACATAAAAGACTGTTCCTTCTGTTTGGTTCCTCCTCTTTCTGGCGGAGTAACGAAGCAAAGGAAGTCAAGAATAGTCTACCCAAACATTCCGTCTGCACTGAGACCAGTTCCACATGGTGAGGGACTTCCTATTCCAGAACCTCCAGCGCAATATTCTCTTGATTCATCTGATGAAGACAAGGGTGAGCCAACCTGTTCTTCTCCTGTTCCATCAGCATGCAGTGATCCAGATTTTCATCATCAACCCCACACAGACTAACACAGGAAGAACTCAATGACCTGGTTCGTGATTTGGACTTATCCAAGAACAAAGCAGAGTTGCTAGGATCAAGACTCTAACAATGGAATCTTCTAGAAGAAGAAGTCACAATTACTTGATATCGAAAGCACCACCAACAGTTGGGAGTCTTTCTTCAGAAAAGAAAGTACTCTGGTATTCTGCTCTGATGTTGAAGGCATCATGAATGCCTTAGAAATCACTCATGACCCACAAAAATGGAGACTATCTCTAGACTCTTCGAAACTGAGTCCTAAGGCTGTGCTTTTGCACAATGGAAACCGTCTTCTGTCTATTCTATTCCTGAACAGCTTTACAAGAGACAAGTGAAGAAATCTAAGAAGCAGTCTATGACTTGATTTTTTACAGGTAGTAACTGTAGGCCTATTACTATTGGCATGCATTTCGTGATGTAAACATCCATTTATTGTAGATTACCAAAAAAAAAAAAAAAACTAGAGCCAAAATTAGAATTTGACTGCCATATTCGTGTTAAGCACATACAAACTGATAGGAAATGACTAATTTTATTTCAGTAACATTACTTTTATAAAAATTTGTTGACCAGTGTTACCAGCAATAAAAAGAAAATCTTAAAAGCAGCCAAGGTAAGTGGCAGGGATACCTTATTTAGTCATACAGGAACAAAGATAAAGACAGCAAACTTCCTCTACAAAACTGTGTATCACGCAATACAGTGTAGCAACACCTTTATAAAACAATGGAAGAATAAAAGGTCCATCTGGAATTTTATACAAAGCCAAAATATGTCTCAAAAATAAAGGAAAAAAATTATGTATCATGAAGAACAATGGGTGCTTTGATGGTGGGTGTGATGTGGCATCATGCATCTGAATAGGTGTGAGCCTACTCAATTATCACTATGTACCTGTAAGAATGACTAAAACAAAAAATAGTGATAATACCCAATGCTGGCAAGAATGCAGAGAAATTTAATTACTCATATATTGTTGGTGGGGATGTGAAATGACACAGACACTCTGAAACACATTTTGGCAATTCCTTTCAAATAGAAAAATGAACTTTCCATGTAAATCTGGACCTACACAAAGGAATGGAATGAACCCAGCAATTACACTATTGGATATTCTCCCCAAAGACATGAAAATTCATTTCACGTAGACTTACATGAAATGTTCAGAGTGGATTGTTTGTAATAGCCAAAAATTGTAAACTAATCAATGTTCTTCAGGTAGGTGAATGGTAACAAATCGTGCTACACCCCACCATTGAACACTACTCAGAAGCAAAAAGAACAGACAACTTACTGATAGACACAATAATTTGGATGAATCACAAAGAAAGTAAACCAATCTCAAAAGGATGTATGCTACAAGATTCCATTTATAAAATATTCATGAAATGAAAATTATAGAGAACAGAGATCAGATTAAGTGATGCACAGGAATAGGGATGGGGGTTGGGGGTATGAGTTTGCAGAGATATGTGGTTAGTGTAGCTATACAAAGAGGTAGCACAAGGAACTCTTGTGATGGTGGAATTAAGTACCTTGGTTATAGCTATAGTTACATGAAACTATACATAATGACACTGCAGAGCTATACTCACACAGAGGAGTGGGTGTGGGCACATGTGTGTATAAACCTGAATAAACTCTACAGATTATACCACTGTCAATTTCGTGGTCTTGATATTGTCTATAGTTAAGCAAGACGAGAAATTGGGTAAATGAAGGGTTCAGGAAACTCGCTATATAGTTCTTTGTAATTGTAAAGCTGTAATCATTTCAAAATAAAGGGTTTAGAGAAAAGTTTTTAAAAGGGCAGAGGTATCAATAAGATGCAAAAGCAAGACCCAACTACATGCTATCTGTAAGAAATTCTCTTTAAATATGAATAGACAAATAGGCTAAGGGTAAAGATACGCACACAACACGCACACACACACACCCATGCTGAAAGTAAAAGGCTATACTACAATCAAAGTGAATTTCAGCACAAAACTCTAAGACCAGGAATAAAGGGGTCATTACATAATGTAAAAAGGATCAATTCATCAGTACACTATAACAACCATACATATTTATCTACCTAATGAGAGCTTCAAAATACATTCACCAGAAAAGACAAAACTACAATTAAAGTCAAAGATTTCTACAACCTCTTCAATGATTCATAGAAATAGACTTACAATCAGTCAAGGTAGGACTTGAGAAGTGCAATCAGTTAGGTTGACATACTGACATTTTTGCCACAAAACACATATTCTTGTCAAGTATACATAGATCACTCAGCAACATAGGCATTTTCTAGGCCACACAGCAACTTTTCAAACATTTTTAAAGTGTTCAAATCATACAAAAGATGTTCTCTAAACAAAACGAATAAATCAGTATTTGGGGGATCCCCAAATACTAATCCCCTAACACAGTTACTTAAAAACTAATGGGTAATGGGCCTCCCTGGTGGTGCAGCAGTTAAGCACTGCACTGTGTAGCTGTCAGCAGCAGCTACGCGAGTTCGACACCTGGTCAGGGAGATTCCCACATGGCGCAGCAGACCTCTCCTGCCTTGCCCGCTGCTCCCCTCAGCAGTGTATTTCCGTGCATCTGCCTGTCCTGCTCCCCACTCTGTCTCTGGTGAACCCTCTCGCCGCCCCACAGCTCTGGCCTGTACCCCAGCTTGTATGCATAAATAAATAAATCTTAAAAAAAAAACTAACGGGTAAAGCAGATCAAAAGGTAATGAGTATGGTGTGATGACATACACTTGAAGTGGTGCGAATCTATACACCTAAAATATACAGTTATAAACTCATGTTACCTCAATAAAAATAAAAGAGGCAAATAAGTACTTGTACTGGTCATGACATACCTCTCTAACTTTTGAGTTACATTATGCCAAGGATCCTGAACCATACATCTTTCTAAACTACCATCTCCACTCTTACAGCCCCACCTAAATATACTGCCTGTCTCCCAGTATGTGAATAAAATTTAAATGGCTAAGTCAGCATTCTGATACCTTTTCAACAGTGATTTCTTTAAAATTTTTCTAGTTTGTTAAACTGCTAACACTTCAAAGTACCTACAACTGCATAATTACACTGACACAGAATGAGATTTGACTTAAATACTATTGTATGCATCAATGTCTTTCAAAACTGGAGTCTATGTACAATCTCTGAGATCGCAGAAGTCATTATGGGAAAACTTCAATTGCATTTCTTAAATTCTACAATTTAGAAATGCCTGATAAAACACTCTCAATTATATTGATGACCTAATTACAACACTAACATGCATGCCAGTTACTACCACATTTACCTTCACAACTATACTGACAGCAAGCAAAGCTACTTTTGGCAACAAATTACTCATTCCCCCAAAATGAAAACCAATGAGACAATGCACAAAACATAACAGGGTTTCATACAAGTTCTTACAGAGGAAAACTACAGCAGAAGAAAGTCAAGCAGCACACAGTAGTCCAAGCATCTCAAAAGAATTAAGATGTCAGGGGCCTCCCTAGTGGCACAACGGGTTAAGTTGCAGCACTACAAAGCTATCCAGAGCCACTGCAGCATGAGTTCGATACCCGGTCAGGGAGCTGACCCACATGGCGCAGCAGACCTCTCCTGTCTCGCCCACTGTTCCCCTCAGTACTTCGGTAGATCTGCCTGTTCTGCTCCCCACTCTGTCTCTGGTGAATCCTCTCACCACTCCACACCTCTGGCCTACACCCCAGCTTGTATGCATAAATAAATCAGTCTTTTTTTTTTTAAAGATTTATTTATTTAAGCTGGGGAATAGGCCAGAGGCATGGAGCGGTGAGAAGGCCCACCAGAGACAGAGCGGGGAGCAGAACAGGCAGATCAGAAATACACTGCTGAGGGGAGCAGTGGGCGAGGCAGGAGAGGTCTGCCACGCCATGTGGGTATTTCCCAGGCCGGGCGTCGAACTCGCATCACCGCTACCGACAGCTCCACAGCACAGCGCCCAACCGCTGCGCCACCAGGGAGGCCCTAAATAAATCAATCTTTAAAAAAAAAAAAAATTAAGAAGTCATAACCCCAACATCTAGTGCTTTATTTTGACAAAATGACATCATCCACTGTATCAGTGTTACTTTTAATTTTTTGTATTGATTTAATTCAGTTATGTACAAACTAATTTACTGCTGTAATTTGCTTTCTTAGATATACGTATAACATTAGGAATCGCCGAGATGTTTGAACAAATGCAAGTAACATTTAATGAAAATATATGAAGCCAACAACCTTTTTTTCTATATTACATTTACTGTAAACCCATAAATAAAAAGCTATTACATTCACTCACAAATATATCCAGTTGTACTGTAGGTCACCCAAAGATATTCTAATACAAATACTACTTCACAATTTAATATTGCTAATATTTAAACATACAACTTTAATGACAAAACTTAATTTTGAACACTGCAAGAAAATAAAGCTTTGATTCACCTAGACATTGTTAACCAAACAAAAACTGTAAAAACTCAGATTAAAAAGAAAACTCAAGTACTTAAAAATCCTCAGTTTTTGTGCCAACGTCACTATTTGATAACTACAGGGTCCTTAGTGAAGTCACTAAAACCCCCTAGGCCTCAGCTTCTAAATGTGCAAAATAAGAATACTACCTGTTCTGCCTATCACTCCTATATAAGTATAAAATGAACAAAACCTACCCACATTACCAATATGCTTTCTTTTCCTTTTGAACAGGAAAAAAAGGTCAATTGATATCAACAGTTCACTTTAGAAATACACCAAAATACAAGAATCATTTTTTAAATTAACCAACATTTGAAAATTTACTACACAGATACACAATATTAGATATTATAACAAAGTGAGGTAATACAGAAAAGAATAAAAGATCCATATTCTCAACGTTTATGTGTATTAGAGAGTAGGGGCACTTAAAAAGTGCTGTCATAAATATGATCAAGAAATATAGAGTATTATCAAAACTAAATACCTGGGGGCCAGCTGGGGAGCCAAACTGCTTTATAGATTCAAAATATTATTCAAATACAATAAATAATACAATAATTTCTTACCGGGCAACTATTATGTGACAATGTGCTACGGTAAGGCACATCAGACCCAAAAGTAAACTAGACAGAGAGTTCTCAGAAATAGCAATAAAGAAGGTAAGACAAAACTCTGCCAAGACAGAGAAAGAATGGTACACTATTAAAGTATATAGCAGTTAGGGAGAAGAAATCTAAGAAATCACATTAACAAAAAAAAATTGCATTTTTCCCTTATAATTTTCATCTTTTTTAATTCAAAAAGATAGTTTAGTGTTCTTAAGCTAACTGACACTGGTGCTTTATTGATAGTGGTACTTTATCAAACCTATATTCAACCTATTGTACCTATACTGTGGCACTCCTGACAGTAGTGATGGGGCACAAGTACTGCTTTCCATAGAAAAAAGGGTACTACTTTTAGTCTGTCTGCTCTGCAGTGAATATTAAGTATGTATTTATGAACAATTCCCCAACCCTTTATGGGTGGTGGGAGCATCAAAAATTATTACAAAACAGATCAGTTGTTCCTCTATGCCAGGAAAAAGTTTTATTTTCATGACAGCAGACATTTCTTACCTCCAAGAGCAGTGCAGCTAATACCAGAGTGTGAGGAACAGAATGAATGAAATTGAGCTGAGTTTCAGAATTAGAGAAAAATCACTTTTCCTTGCACTGGAACAAAACCACAGTGCCTGCCCTTTCCTTCTTTATTTAAAGAGAAATAGCAATATAAACTCAGAATCAACAATATAAAAGAGAAGGTTAAAGTAAATGACCATCTTCCTACCTACCTACCACATCACCACCATGGACAGAATTTTTATACTGAACAGATGACTGATATGCAAGAAACTCAGACCAGGGTTCATGTCTAGGAAACATCCATAATGTAGAACTGACTAAAGTATTGTCTGGTATCTAGGAAAGCCCCAGAATCTGCGGGTGTCTCTGTCAACAAAGTATGCAATAGAACAAAGTGATATTTTAACTAGGTTTACTATTATGATCAAAAATTGACCTAAGAATGTGAGGCAGTAGCTTTATGACATTTTTTGGCCACAGTATGCTGTCACTTCATACTTTCACAGGAATATCCGGTACTGTACTGGATTCCAGAATTTCTACTCAGTCCAACTACTCAAGGAACTATACAAAATGCAATCAAGAAGTGATTATTAACAGAAAAAGCCTTAAATTACATCTGATTTTTTTTTTAAGTAAATCACAATCTGTAGTGCTTTAGTTGGTAGTTATCTGTATTCTCAGTTTTAGTGAGTGGCAAAATCTGTGGGCTGAGGTGCGCCAAGGTGGGGAGAAAAGAAAACATCTCAAAGTACATGTAAAATCCACAATCATTAGAAATACTACCTACTACTTTCCATCTATTTCTCCAAGTAATCCCTTTCTCACAATTTTCGTGTGACACAGTGCTCTTCATGGAATCTCTTTATGTGC
Source organism: Scalopus aquaticus (assembly GCA_004024925.1). Taxonomy (NCBI): domain Eukaryota; kingdom Metazoa; phylum Chordata; class Mammalia; order Eulipotyphla; family Talpidae; genus Scalopus; species Scalopus aquaticus. Next base: position 45,962 of record PVIJ01004245.1, on the reverse strand, counting down.
TTAAAAAAACTTGTCAGGGACATAAGGAACTTCTGTATTAATATGCTAGACATCATTCTAATATCCTATTTTTGTTCAACAAGCAGATTCTTAGGACTGCTAATTATTATTAATGAACTTACTGCTAAGCACTGTGCACTTTACATGCATAACCTCATTCAATCCACACAAAACCATATGCATTAAGTACAATCATCCCTATTTTACATACAAGGAAACTAAAGTTAAACAGTATTAAAACACTTGAAAACAAAAAATAACGTTGATAGGTTTGGGTAAAACACACTTATTCTTAACCATAATCATAGATTAATTGACCTCTAGGAAGTAGAAATATTATATTCAGTATGTGGGGTGGGGAGAGAAGGTGACAATCAGAGATAGACAGAAATATTAGGAACAAAAACTACTCTTGAAATTTATTACCTATTTTAAAAGGAAAAGAGTAAGAAGTTGTATTATCTCTCAGGTCTCTGAGGGCGTTAGGACCTAGGAAAAATATTATTCTGTACAGCTCTTTCCAGAAAGGTCTTCCTTAACCCTCTCTGATCAGTAGCTCATTAACTTAGACTCCACTGATACACAGTTCTAGGTAATTCCAACTCAACAGAGATTGACCTTAGTGTTCTGAGGCAGTGTTTTCCCAAAATATTGTTTTATGAAAAAGACAAGTTTCCCATTATAAAAATAAATGTAGTGCAAAGTGGATCACCATCTAAGACTTAACTCTTCCCATTGTTATGACGGGGAAAAAATTCTGATTTACATTGCTCTGAAGATTTGCCAAAGAAATAAACTTTGTTCCTGTGTAATACTAGTTTGAAATGAAAAGTTCCACTATAGCTACATTTTTAAGTCATCACTGGATATGATATCTTCAAAATTTTTCCATCTCTTAAAAATAGTATAGAAAACTCAATTGAGGGCCTCCCTGGCAGCACAAGGGGCTGAGTCTCAGCACTACTGAAGCTAACCTGCAGCCACTGAAGCACGAGTTCGATCCTTGACCAGGGAGCTGACCCATAGGGTGCAGCAGACCTCTCCTGTCTCACCTGCTGCTCCCCTCAGCAGTGTATTTCAGTCAACCCTCCTGTTCTGCTCCCCACTCTGTCTCTGGTGAATACTCTCACCCCGCCCCATACACACACACACCTCTGGCCTACACCCCAGCTCTTGTATGCATAAATAAATAAATCTTTAAAAAGAAAACTCAACTGAACAATTTCTATGGTTAAGTTAAACATTATTTAATCAAATAATCACTTGGGGAAAATTATTATTACACTGTGCTATTTTAATAAAACAAGGCCACTAGGACCTCACCCTAAATAGCCTCAACCTGCTATGCTTTCACCTCACTTATTCTTTTTACACAGTCACCTGAGTCTCTCTACTACTACCCTATCTGATACCCGTACATAGCATCTGGTAAGTTCTCTCCTAATTCACATCTTGAAGCCATCTGTAGGACAGGAAAGCAAATAACCAGCCATCATCGTGAGACTAGCAAGTAAAGTAAAAATGAGTAAACTTCAGTACATGAACAGTGAGATATGTTTTAGCTTAAAGATCTTTGCCTTTTGGCTTATTTTCTGTTTTACATATCCAGCAAAGTTGAGAATGAAGGATAAATTTCCTCCAGAGAGTACAAAGTATTTAATAAAAAATATAACCATGGGGGTAGGAGGAAAAAGTAAAACAGTAGAGCAAAGACAAAGAAAAGCTATTAAATGAAAGCTATTACAGGGACCTCCATGCAAGTAAACATAAATGAGAATGATGATCCGTAGAGAGTTTTAACAATTATGGGAGACAGCAGCAAAATGGGTAAATAAGATTATACATTTTTACGCTGGAATACTATTCAGCAATAAAATCAATGGTGTAGTGTGCTACACATGGATGAATAACATGTAGGAGTTTCAGATATGGTGAACAAAAAAGTCAGACATAAAACTACATATTTTATGGTTCCACTATATAAAATCCAAAAATAAAACTAATATATAATGACAGAATTCAGTATAGTAGTTACCTTTGGGAGGAAGGTAGACGTAACAACTGGGAAGGGGCATGAGATGCTTCAGGTGTGCTACTGAGTGCTACTACTGTTCCATTTCCTGATTTGGTATGGTATTTACAACACGTGTTCACTTTGATTCATTAAATAGCTCACATGTGAACTCAACTGTGTTCATGCTACTATCTGTGAAACAAAGCTTACTTAAAAACAAAAAATATCATTCAAGGGAATTGTGGTTAAAGAAGATCTAAACAGCTAAGTTTATCTCTGCTCCTTCCTAACACCTCTGAAATAATAGGGAAGGAATTAAAAGACAGCTCCCGCACCCCAGAAGAAATGAAAGTATGGTATACTATAGTTTCTAAAAGTGAACACAACAATACCCTCCATCTCACTACTTTTCTGTCCCTTGGAGTTTCTGTCCTTTCTTCTAGAAGCTGGTTGCAGCTTACGACTGTTTTGATCAATACATTATGGCAGAAATGGTCCCCTGTGACTTGAAGAGGAAAACGCACTCATAAAAGGACAGCAGCCTCCACCTAATCCTCTTAAATACCACTGGTCATCAAAGTTTTACAAAAGTCATTTTACTGAAATAAAATAAGTCATCTTCCTACCAATTTGTATGTGCTCAACATGACTATGACAGTCAAATTCTAATTTTGGCTCTAGTTTTTTTTTGGTAATCTGCAATAAATTGATGTTTACATCACGAAGTGCATGCCAACAGTAATAGGCCTACGGTTAATACCTGTAAAACATCACATCATAGACTATTTCTTAGATTTCTTTGCTTGTCTCTTGCACAGTTGTTCAGGAATAGAACAGATGGAAGACGGTTTCCACTGTGCAAAAGCACAGCCTTAAGACTCAGTTTTAAAGAGTCTAGAAATAGTCTCCATTCTTGTGGGTCATGTGTGATTTCTAAGGCATTCATGAGGCCCTCATTATCAGAACAGAATAACAGAGTACTTTCCTTTTCTGAAGAAAGGCTCCAACTGCTGGTGGCGCTTTCATTATAAAGTAACTCTGACATCTTCTTCTAGAAGATTCCATCGTTGGAGTCTTGATTCTAGCAACTCTGCCTTGCTCTTGGGTAAGTCCAAATCAAAAACCAGGTCACTGAGTTCTTCCTCTGTTAGTCTATTGGGGTTGATGATGCACCACAGTGAAAATCTGGATCACTGCATGCTGATGGAACAGGAGAAGAACAGGTCGGCTCACCCTTGTCCTCATCAGATGAATCAAGAGAAAATTCTGCTGGAGGTTCTGGAATAGGAAGTCCCTCACCATGTGGAACTGGTCTCAGTGCAGACGGAATGTTTGGGTAGACTATTCTCGACTTCTTTTGCTTCGTTATTCTGCCGGAAAGAGGAGGAACCAAGCAGAAGGAACAGTCTTTTATGTGGTTGCTTGGCTCTCTCCACACCATGGGAACTGCAAACGGCATTGATGGTCTTTTGCCATTTAACCACTGTGAAAGCGCTGTGTTGTACATGTAGCACAGCATATATGCGGGGCCCAAAGCTTGTCGTGGGCACCAACCTGGCATCCAAAGTCAAGATGATAAGCCTTCTTCACTTGGGAAGTGATACTTTTCTTCTGGTTGGCAAATGTCACGTCCCCACAAATAGAGCAGAAATTGTCCACGCTATTAACGCACTTTCAAGGCATGACTGTTCTGTACTGTGCCTAAATGGATAAAACAGGAACAGTTCTATGGAACAGTAGCTGAAACTGTCTCGCACAGTCTGAAATATTTTCAATGCTCAACCTTTCCGACAGGGCTTTCTATAGTGCACTGCTGATGTCTGCTACTTTAGCAGCTGCCTGGCAGTAGTATTGCATTGCATCAGAAAATGATGCAATCAACTCTGGATGATGTGTGCATGATGACAATGTGATGCAATATGACATCATTCTAGGCTGATTTAGGATGTTGTTGCAGTCCTACTGGATAAATTTACAAGGTCAAACATATAAAATGAGTCCTATGAAATACCTTCAAAACGAGAGCTAATAAAAAATTTTCAGGGTTATATTAATGTTCAGCACACGAAGCTACTACAAATTAGGACCTTTTTAAGTCAGTAACTATCTCACTGTTGACCAGTGTACTCTTGGATCTTTGAGTTACCATTAACAAGTCCAACAACTACCCTAAACAATCATGTTGGGAAGGTCACATAAAGACCCTGAGGTTGACAGCTGCATCTGAGCCAGCCTTCTAGCCATCCCTGCTGAGGTGCAACACATGTGATAAAGAAGCCATCTTAGAAGTAGATCCTACAGCCCCAACTATTTGCCTTTGCGTCTGGCACAAGTCATTACAGTTGAGGTCCCCAAATACGTAGATCCCAAAATAAGGACATCCAAGACCTTTTGCAAATTCCTGACCCACAAATCTTGTGAGCATAGTAAAATGATGGTTTGTTATAGAGTGGGATAACCAGAAAAGAAAATAATAAAATAGTAAACAATGTCAGTCAATAAAACTCTGAAATACAGAAAGAACACGTATGTTAAGTACTGAATGCCTTGACCTTTAAATCAGAAACTGATTCAAACAGAATCCTAGGAGGTCTAAGAAATGGTAGCAGGAAGGGAAAAGATTGATGAAAAAATTGAAAGAGAACTAGTTAAATCTCTAGATCTACTCCTCTAAAGCAGACTGCAGGGAACTACCCCTCCCCATCATAGCCTCCCTTTCACCAATAAAAGACCAAACGTTTAGAAATGCTGGATAGAAACACAAACTCAAATCAAGATGAGGAATGGCAACACAGTCTACTTCCCCAACTCAGCCAACAAGTACTAGCTACTAAGTTTATTCTCCTTGCAGTCCCAGGATGCGGGTTAACAGGATGCTAGTTGTTGAACACAGCTAGTGACCTACACAAACAAGCAATCTTTTAAAGGATTATGTCTAATTTTTCTGATAAAATTATCTGTTGTGTTTAACCATACTGGCCTAACACTGCTGGCGTGTGTAGTTAGAGAAAGCAATAGTTAGGAAAACTACTTGACTTAGAAAAACATTTTCAGCATAGAAGACATTTTATAATCAAGACAAAACACTATAGTTCTGAATGTGAACTGAAAGGTGCATAATTTATTTTACCTTTTAAAAAAACAGAATGGTATCAGTGACAATAGTGGAGTAAGGACCTCCAACAATTCTCCAATAAGGAAAAAAAAATCAGTGGGGGGGTGGGGGTGTCGGGGCGGGGAGAGAGGGTAAGGGCACAAAATGGAGTAGAAAAGAACACAAGGGACCATGGAGATGGATCACGGGTGAACTGGTGGTGGGTTACCCAGGGGGAATACAAAACGTAAAAGATATAAATACCAACAAAAAAAGAAAAGAAAAAAATTAGCAAATTATTGTCATAATGTACTTTTTAGAAAGTAACCAAAAGTTTTCAGCAATCTGAGAAGTATTTGCTCAAGAAAAATGGCTAAATCTTGGAAGTAACCAAAAGTTTTCAGCAATCTGAGAAGTATTCGCTCAAGAAAAATGGCTAAATCTTGGTAAAATCAGAGAGCTTTGTGGCTTTTTAACTTACTCTAGCCCCAGCCTCCCAGCCAGCTCTACAGTAGACTTAAAAGCTTAACAGCATAAATTTGCAATACAAACCAGCAGTGGAAAAGCCAGCAGGGCCACTGGATTCCAGGAAGAACTAACATTCCACCACCCCTGACCTCCAACATCAACTCAGGGAAAGAGATACAAATAGGGAGATTGCGTTCCACCATTGCTGCATCAGTGGTGTGAGTTAGCCCTCCATTTCTATCTTGCTAGGGAAGCATGGCGCAAAAGGAAGACTATCTTGCACTCTCTGCCAAGAAGTTGTCACAGGACAAAGATGGAACTAAATTTGCATTCCAACAGTCTGCAACAATGTAGTATGACTCAGTGCACTACTTTTGTCAGGGCAGCCGAATATACACACGTTGCAACCCTTACATTACACTTCAATAAGGAAATTGTCTACTATAAAAAATTTAAGATTTCAGAATTCTCATACTGTATCAAAAATAGCCAATACATCACTCACCACACCAAAAACCAGAAAATTATGTGAATGAAAACAAGTCAGTAGACAACACTGACATGACTAGATTTGTGATGTATTACCTGACAAAGATTTTAAAATACTTAACATAAAATACTTCAAAGGACAACAAAAAGTTAAAGAAATCCAGACTGGAAAAGAAGTGATACTGCTGTTTGCTACCAAAACTTAATAGGAACAATGAATGGATCCAGTAAAGTGAGAGTTTACAAAATTCACCAACAAAAATCTGCATTCATATATGCAAATCTGTGAAGAAAAAGAAATTAAGAAAGCCAATCCCACTGACAAAGTCATCAAAAACAATCTTAACAATGGATGTAAAGGATTTACACAACAAAAATTGTAAGAACAAGATACAAAGAGTTATCGCATGTTCATGCATGGGGAAAATATAGTCAAAATGACTATTTCGCGAAAAGCAATGTATGAATTTAACGCAATCCCCAGTAAAATTACAATGACATAAAAAATAATGAAGTTTATATGGAACCACAAAAGACCTAAAGCAATCTTGAAGAAAAAATATGGAGGCAGCATAGTGCCTGATTTTTAATTATATTATAAAGCAACCATAATCAAGATAGTATGGTATTGGAATAAAAACAGACATACAGGTCTAGGAAACAGAATCAAGAGCTCAAACAAATCCATGCACCTACAGACACTGTATTTTTGACAACAGATCAACAACGATAGAATGGAAAAAGGAAAATCTCTTCAACAAACGGTGCTGAGAAAAAATGTACAGCCACTGGATCACTCGCTAACTCCATACATAAAAATAAATTTGAAATGGACTAGATTTGGATATAAGACCCAAAACCATAAAATACACAGAAGAAAGCATAGGTAATCCGTTCCTTGACATCAGTAAGGAAGATGTCTTTTGGTAGTCTACAAGGGAAATAATAGCAAAAGTAAGCAATTAGAACTACATCAAATTAAAAGCTTTTTACAACAAAAGAAAATATTAGCAGATTGAAAACACAGCTGACTGAATGGAAAAAAATATTCACACATCACACAAGGGGTTAATATCTAAGGAATAAAAAGAACTCACCCAACTTCACCACCGCCGCCAAAAACATGGTCAGAAGATATAAATAGATGCTTTTCCAGAGCATATACAACAGATTTGAAAAAATGCTCATCATCACTTCTAATAAGGGAAATGCAAATCAAAACTACAATGAGATAGCACCTCGATCAACACCCCATATAAAAATGAACAGAAACAAGTGTTGCAAGAGTGTAGGAAAAAGGAACCCTCATTTGACATTGGCAGGAATGTAGACTGGTACAACCCCTAAGGAAAACTTTATGGAGGTTTCTCAAAACAATAAAAATAGATCCACTGGGCCTCCCTGGAGGCACAACGTTAAGGTTAAGCGCAGCACTATGAAGCTATCCAGAGCCACTGCAGCATGAGTTCGATACCCAGCCAGGGAGATTCCCACATGGCCCAGCAGACCTCTCCTGTCTTGTCCGCTGCGCCCCTCAGCAGTGTATTCCCATCGATTTGCCTGTTCTGCTCCCCTCTCTGTCTCTGGTGAATCCTCTCACCAGCCGCACCTCTGGCTTACACCCCAGCTTGTATGCATAAATAAATCTTAAAAAAAAACAAAACAACATATCTACTATATGATTCAGCAATCCCTCTACTACATATCTACCAAAATAATACCAAAACATTTATTCAAAGGGATACATGCACTCCTATGTTCATTGCAGCACTAAATACAAATAGTCATGTCATGAAAGCAACTTAAGTGCCCAAAGACAGATGAGTGGAAAAAAGATGTAGTGTGGGTATATGTGTATATATGTGTGTATACACACACACGCACGCACAAAATAAAACATAGATATATATATATGTAACAATATAAAAACAATGGAATACTACTCAACTATTTTAAAAAAGTGAATTCTTGCCATTTGCGACATGGATGGAGCTGGAGGGTATTATGCTAAGTGAAATTAATTCAAAAGACAAATACTGGGTGATTTCATTCATGGAATATAAAGGAAAAAAGCAAAAGAATAGACAAAACAAACTCTTAAAATCTGTCTACAAAACTGTGGCTACCAGAGCAGGGAGCGGGGGTGGAGGGGGGGTCAAATGAACTGGGTGGAGGATTTATGGGTACTCTGATGGAGGGTGTGGTATGGTGACATATATTTAAAGAGATGGGAACTTATACTCCCCCTGAGACACATGCAGTGCTGTAGACCAATGTTACCTCAATAAAAATACTTTAATTTAAAAATTAATATTTTTAAAAACAGAAATACCATTGGATCCAACACCCCCATTTCTGGGTATATACACAAAGACTATGAAATAATCAATTTGAATAATTACGTGCTCCACAAATGTACACTGCAGCATCATTTACAACAGCTAAGATATTAGCAATGTAAGTGCCCACTGATAAAAGGACTGGAGAGAATGTGGCACATACACAATGGAATACTATAGTTATAGAAAACATTAAATTTTTCCAGTTGCAGCAAAATGAAAGGAATGTGATAGGATTATGTGAAGCACAGTTAGCCAGAAAGATAAAGGCAAATATTGAATGGCTTCACATACACCGACAACATAAGGAAACAAAGTAGGTGATATGCCAAAGCAAAATAATTTTTCTTTCTAAAGTGGACATTAAGGGCCTCCCTTGTGGCACAAGTGGTTAAGTCTCTGCACTATCAAGCTATCCCGCAGCAACTGTAGCGTGAGTTTGATCCCTGGTCAGGGAGCTGACCCACATGGCACAGACCTCTCCTATCTCGCCCACTGCTCCCCTCAGCAGTATATGTATGCATAAATAAATAAATCTTTAAAAAATCATAACAATAAAGTGGACATTAATAACTGAATTGAAATTACCAGAGATGAAGAGGGCAGTAAGTGGGAGAAAGGGTGAAGGGTATATAGGGGATGGTGATGGTGCGCATTTGGGGGAGTTTTTCCTTCCCTTCAAACAAAAATTTACAAATGCTTCAACAGGTAATTACAACTGCTCTTGAAACAAATTTTAAAAATGGAAAATCTCAGTAAACTAAAAAATACAGTAACCAAAAATAACTCTTTGGATAGGCTCAATCGTAGACTGAAAATGACAGACAACAGTGTCAGTGAACAGTTCAACAGAATTTAACTAATCTAAACAGGAGAGAAAATAGAAATTCTAAAAAACTAAACAGATCCAGGAGCCTATGGAGCAACTAAAATTCTTATCAGAGTCCCACAAAGAGAGAATAAGACTGGAGAAGTATTCCAAGATATACTATCTAAAAACTTCTGAAACTGAAATTTAAAAAACACATTAATCCAGGGACTGAAAAGGCTGAGTGAACCCCAATAAAAGAAAACTGAAGACATCCACACCAAAATGTATCATACACACATCATAATCAAACTTCTGAAAACTGAAGATGAAAAGAAAAAATGTTGAAAGCAACCAGAGAAAACTTGTTCAACACTTACAAGGGAAGACCAATTCAAATGACAGCATATTTCTCATCTAAAACCACAGAGAACAGAAATACCACAAAGATGTTCACAAATTGAAAGAAATTTTATACTGTGAATTCCATATATAGCACAAATATCCTTTATAAGTGAAGACAATCTCAGAAAAATTAAGAGAATTTGTTCTAGCAAACCTACCCTGAAAGAATGGCTTTAAAAAGTTCTCTAAATAGAAAGGAAATAACAGAAGGCTGGAACTTCAGAAAACAGAATACTGGGATAGTTAACATTGGGGTAAGTGTAAAAATGATTATACAACACGTGAGTTTCTCAGGTTGTTTGCTGATTGAAGCAAAATTTATCACACCATCTGATGTGTTGTTCAATATATAGACAATATCTAAGAAAATGCTATTTAAAAAATGGAGAGGGGATCCTCCATCAGACATGAAGGAGACCCCAAAAGATGAAAGGAGTCATTTTTCTGCAATGGAATTAAATGGCCAAGCTAAAGGACTTAAAATGGAAAGAATGAAAAATACTTTTAAAAAAGACCTGGATTCTTCCTTATGACTTGGAATCCATCCGTTTTGTATAGGTCATATGCTAAGTCATAGTATATCATTAATGACAGAAATTAGGGGCCTCCCTGGTGGCGCAGCGGTTAAGCGCTGCGCTGTGGAGCTGTCGGCAGCGGCGACGCGAGTTCGACGCCCAGCCAGGGAGAATCCCACATGGTGGGGCAGACCTCTCCTGCCTCACCCGCTGCTCCCCTCAGCAGTGTATTTTTGATCTGCCTGTTCTGCTACCCGCTCTGTCTCTGGTGAACCCTTTCGCCACCCCACGCCTCTGGCCTATACCCCAGCTTGTATGTAAAAATAATAAAAAAAAAAATCCTTAAAAAAAAAAAATGACAGAAACTAGCAATTTCAAATTCCGAAAGACCTAAAGCAGTAAACAAACAGTCCTCGCAAAGATGCCTTTGCCAACCCAACCCTGGAAAGTTTGCAGAAGTGGAAAGAGCAGAAAATGTCTTAAGAGTGTAACTTACAAGGGGCCTCCCTGGTGGCACAGCAGTTGAGCGCAGCACTGTGAGCTCGAAGCCCAGCCCGGGAGGATCCCACATGGTGCGGCGGACCTCTCCTGCCTCGCCCGCTGCTCCCCTCAGCAGTGTATTTCTGATCTGCCTGTTCTGCTCCCCACTCTGTCTCTGGTGAGCCCTCTCGGCGCCCCATGCCTCTGGCCTGTACCCCAGAGCTTGTATAAATAAATCTTTTAAAAAAAAAAAAGTGTAACTTACAAAAAGGCTCTTGGCTAGAAAAGGGGCAACAGGGCCTGGTTACCCCCAGAGTAAAGTCTTTGGACAGCAAGAGCAGGCTTAGCATGACAGTCCTTCCCACTAAGGAATTCCTGGTGACTTGAAGGAGAATGACAAGGAAACCATCTTGAGTTTGCTCAAGTCGGGTGACCCTCTTCTATGAATTCCTCCAGGCCCTCTCTGAGCTTCAGCATCCCCAATACAGCCAGAGGGAAGACGCCTGGGGGCTGGCTGCCAAGGACTCTGGACCTGCTTCTCCTGACCACCTCAGGTAACCACTATAGAAAAATAACCCCATCCCCGCCCCACCAACCAAATCACAGCTCCTCTCTGATCATCACAGTGAGCTCAAGTGCTCTCTGAGGCTGGGCTTCTCCTTTTCAGGAACCCTCTGTCCAACACCATCCTTGAGCCTAGCAGCCAGACCCTCCATGATGGAACTCCAGGTACCTTTACAACTATGGCTGGTCTCTCTCCTCACTCCTCAGCCACAGCAGAAGCTGATGTGATTTTCCAGCTACCACGGATTTGCCAGGCTGAGTGCCCATCCTATTTTCACTTGCCTGCCATCCTGGCACTCTCAACCTTTTCTCAACCCCTCATGGGCTCTGGTCTCTGAATTATGAGCATTTCCCAAACTCCTCACATGTAGGAACACAACTGCTTTTCAATAAACTTGTGTCACTAAGAAAGGAAAAAATACAACTAAAAAACAGAGAGAGCAAATGGACCTAAATGGAAGTTTCTTCACTATAAACAGTAAAACATCCACACCGTAAGATGGAGATATTACATGTGAACACTGCAATACATGAAGCAATCACTAGGAAATCTACACAGAGATATACTCGAAAACTCAACACATCAAAATTACATGCAAAAGATGTACTCAGATATCCAATATGTAGTTAACAAATGAGAAACAGGAAACAAAAAACAACAGTCTTAAGCCCTAACCTATCAGTAATTATCTTAAATGTAGATAAACAACAACTAAGAGACTGGAAGAATGGATTTTAAAAACATACTCTCCACAAAAACATCAAAACTAATCACTTTGAATACAATGATACAGGTAGGTTGAAAGCAGTAAGTATGGGAAAGGACATACCATGTAAATATTAACTTTTTTTACAAAAGTGGCTATACAAAAATCAGATGAAGTAGACTTCAGAGCAATTAAAAATTACTATTGGGCCTCCCTGGTGGCGCAGCGGTTAAGCACTGCGCTGTGGAGCTGTCGGCAACGGCGATGCGAGTTCGATGCCCAGCCGGGGAGAATCCCACATGGCGCTGCAGACCTCTCCTGCCTCGCCCGCTGCTCCCCTCAGCAGTGTATTTCTGATCTGCCTGTTCTGCTCCCCACTCTGTCTCTGGTGAACCCTCTCGCCGCCCCACACCTCTGGCCTGTACCCCAGCTTGTATGTATAAATAAATAAATCTTAAAAAAAAATTAAAAAAAAAGAAGGGTTCCCTGTTCTTCTCATCCTCGCCAGCACTTTAAAAAAAATTACTATTAAAATAAAGAGAATAATAAAGGAATAAAGGGATCAACTTACCAGAAGACATGACAATCCTAAATATGTACACATCAAATGAAAGTCTTCAAGTACAAGAAGCAAAAACAAACAGCAATGAAAGGAAAATAGACAAATCCACAATTACATTGTGAGACTTAGCAATACCACACTCTCAGGTATTCATACTACTACTAGACAGAAAAATCAACAAACTGGACCCCTCTGGTGGCCTAGGGGTTAAGGCTCGGCGCTCGCACCGCGACAGCCCACCACGAAGGCCTGAGTTCGATCCCTGGCCAGGGAGCTGACCCACATGGCGCAGCAGACCTCTCCTGTCTCCCCCGTTGCTCGCCTCAGCAGTGTATTTCAGTAGATCCGCCTGGTCTCCTCCCAACTCTGTCTCTGGTGAACCCTTTCAACCCTCCCTACCCCTCCCCCCACCTCTGGCCTACACCCCAGTTCTTCTACACAAAAATAAAATCCTTCAAAAGAAAAGGAAATCGGCAAACATATATATAAGAACTGAACAAAACAATCAACCAAAGGATCTGTCGTGTATACAACAACATTTAAAACAGCAGAATACACATCCTTTTCATGCACCCATGGAACAGTCGCTAAGATAAACTATGTCCTAGGTTATAAAACAAATGTCAACAAATTTAAGAGAATGGAATTATACAGAATAAATTCTGTAATCATAATGGAATCAAGCTAAAAATCAGTAACAATGAAAACAGGAAAATGTCCAAAATCTCCAAATATTTACAAACTAAACACTACCAGATAAATCCATGAATCAAAAAGGAAATCTCAGAGGAAGCTTAAAATGCATACAACCACATGAAAATGAAAATACAACATAACATGCAACATACAGCAAATATAAGAACATGTAGGACAGTTAAAGTAGTGCTGAAAGGTAAATTTATAGCACTAAATTTTTACATCATAAAAGGAAGGTCTCAAGTCAATAATCCTAAGGATATGAGTAGACATTTCATCAAAAAGGCTATACAGATGGAAAATAAGCACATGAGGGATGTTCAATATCATAAGACATTAGGGAAATGCAAATTAAAACCACAGTGAGCTATCACTATACACCTATCAGAAGGCCCAGCAAGGTAAAGCAAGAACTGAAAAATATATGTCGACTGTAGAATTAGTTTTTCCTTCAGATACTCAAGACAAAAATACCCCTTTTCATAGAATCATGACTACATAAGGGTTAGATAATCATTAGCGATAACTTTACAGTAAAAGTTATTCTGTGGTCTGCATGATGTCTGCAATACCCTGACCAAACAATGTCCATGAGCAAACTTGAGTAACTTCAATGACAGAAGACCAACTTCATTTTATCTCTCCGATTATCTCTGAAAAACTGTTATTTAAAAAAAGAAATTCTACTCAAGAGTTTTACTCTGAAACTATCTTACAAACTCCAAATCTATCTTTTTGACTGACAGGATTATAATGAAAATACAGTAATGCCTCAGAGATACCAGTGGGTTCAGTTTCAGACCACACCACCGCAACGAAGCAAGTACATCACAACAAATTGAGTCACACAAATTTCTTGATTTCCTATTACTGAAAAAAAGTTATGTTTACACTACACTACCATCCATTAAGTGCACAGAAGCATAGTGTCAAAAAAAAAACACACACCTTCATTAAAAAATATTATATTGCTAATAAATGCTAACCATCATCTGAGCCTTCAGTTAGTCCTAATGTTTTCACTGTGGTAGGTCTTAACTTGATGTTGCCAGCTGCTGACTGATCAAGGTGGTGGCTACTGAAGTGGCTGTGGCAATTTCTTACAATAAGAAGAGGAAGTTTGCTGCATCAAATGACTCTTCTCAAAAGATTTTTCTGTAGCATGCCACGCAGTATGATAGCATTTTACCCAGGGCAGAACTTCTCTCAGAACTGTAGTCAATAAGAACTTTTAAGCAAGGTAATGAAACTGGGACTTCCTAACAAGTCACTTAACAAGCTGTATAAACTATTTTTTGCTTGCTTGCTAGTAAGTGTTCACTTAATAAATATTCTTGTAGCCGTAAAACAAAAAAAAACCAAAACTGTAGTCAATACTCCCAAACCATGTCACTGCTTTCTTTATCAACTAAGTTTGTTATCTTCTAAATCCTTTCCTTTCATTTAAACAGTGCTCACAGGATCCTCACCAGGAGTAGATCCATCTCAAGAAACCACTTCTCTTGCTTACCTAAAAGAAGTAACTCCTTGTCTGACCAAGTTTTATCATGATATTGCAATTCAATCACATCTTCAGGCTCCACTTCTAGTTCTCTTGCTATTATTTCCACCACATCTGCAAGGACTTCCAGTGACGTCTCAAACCCCTCAAAGTCATGTATGAGGGCTGGTATAAATTTCTTCCAAATGCCTGTTAATCTTGGTATTTTGACCTCCCATAGATCACAACTATTCTTCATGGCATCAAAAACGGTGACTCCTAGGGCCTCCCTGGTGACGCAACAGGTTAAGCACAGCACTGTGAAGCTATCCAGAGCCATTGCAGCATGAGTTCGATACCCAGAAAAATTCCCATATGGCGCAGGAGACCTCTCCCATCTCGCCTGCTGCTCAGCTCAGCAGTGTATTTCAGTACATCTACCTGTTCTGCTCCCCGCTCTGTCTCTGGTGAATCCTCTCACCCCCCACACCTCTGGTCTACACCCCAGCTTGCATGCATACATAAATCTTTAAAAAAAAAAAAAAAAAAAAGATGACTCCTTTCCAAATGGCTTTCAGTTGCTTTGCCTAGATTCAAAGGAATCACCATCTTTAGCAGGTATAGCCTTACAAAATGTATTTCTTAAATAATAAGACTTGAAAGTCAACATTTACCCCATGATCCATGAGTTGCAGAATGGATATTGTATGAGCCTGCATGAAAAGAACACTCGTCTTACACATCTCCATCAGAGCTCTTGGTGACCAGGTGTGTAGCCAATGAGCTATCATATTTTGAAAGGAACCTTTTTTTCTAAGCAGTTGGTCTGGACAGTGAGCTTAAACTATTTGGTAAACAATGTTTTAAAACAGACCTGTTCTCATCCAGGCTTTGTTGTTCTGTATACAGAGCACAGAATAGATTTAGCTTATTTCTTAAGAGTCGTAAGATTTTACAAATGGTAAGTATTGCCTTCAACTTCGTCACCAGCTGCATTAGCACCTAATAATAAAGTCTATCCTTTCAAATTTTAAAGCCAGGCATTGACTTCTCTGACAGTCCTAGATGGCACTGTGTACTTTGAAAATCTGTTGTTTATAGAGTAGCCACCTTCATCAATAATCTTAGCTACATCTTCTGGATAACTTGCTGCAACTTCTACTCAACACTTGCTGCTTCACCTTGCACTTCTATGTTATAGACATGGTTTCTTTTGTTAAATCTCATGAACCAACCTCTGCTAGCTTCAAACATTTCCCAGCAGCTTCCCCACTTCCCTTACTTAGCCTTCAAAGACTTAAGAGAGTTAGAGCCTTGCTCTGGGTTAGGCTTTGGCTTAAGGAAATGTAACTAGGCTCCTCTTCTATCCAGACCACTAAAACTTTTCCATATCAGCAATAAGGCTGTTTCACTTTATCATCCATGTGTTCACTGGAGTAGGAATTTTCATTTCCTTCAAGAACTGCTTGGAACAAGTCTACCCCTAAACCTACCTCAGCTTTCAACATGCCTTACTCACTAAGCTTAATCATTTCTATTTTTTTTATATAAAATGTACAACTCCTTTCACTTGAACACTTAAAAGGTCACTGTAGGGTTATTAATTGGCCTAATTTCAATATTGTCTTGGGGACCCAAGAGGTCAGAGAGGAAGAGTGTTTGTGTTTGGGGGGGCGGAGACGGGACGGTCTATTTAGAAGGGAAATGAGAATACACACGTTTATGGATTAGGTTCAATGTCTTATATAGGCACCCAAAAAAAAATTATAATAGTAACATCAAGATCACTGATCACAGATCACCATAAGCACAATAATGAAAGAGTTTGAAATATTGTGAAAATTACCAAAATATAAGACACACAAAGTGAGCACATGCTGTTGGAAAAGTGGCACTCATAAGACTTACATGATGCAGGGTTGCTACAAACCTTCAATTTGTTTTTTGTTTTTTAAGGCAGTAATTGTGAAGTACAATAAAACAAAGTGTGCCTATATAAATATACACACAGCAAAATCAAGCAAAAGTGTATATTCTATAGACCAGAAAGTGCCCCAACTACTGCCAAAAGATTCCTGCTACTCTTATAGAACTAAGGGACCATACTCATCTTTGTAACATCCAAATGTATAATACCAATTTATTCAATGTGCCATTTCTTATTAACTCATTGAGAATTCACTTAGCTCTGTCATCATGAGTTCCTAGCAAACAGGTATACACAATAATTATGCCCATCTCCCCAAATAAAAAACATCAAATCTGACAAGAAGAAACAACCCCAACTGTAAGAAAGAAGCAGTTTGGAGATGTCAAAACACTAACCATTAATAAATAAAACCAACTTTCAAACCGATCTCTTTTGGGTTCTTGGACACAATTCCAACATGTGGAGGAAAAGAGCAATTCTTGACACCAGCTGGGTGGCCTACAATTTAACTCAACTTAACTATCGACCCAAAGATACCATAAATCCCACAAGGTATGGGGTCAGATTTGTAGTACTGACCCCTTCCCCAATGTCAGGTGGCAATTAAAAACCCAGGTACTTCTGACCAACTTACTACAGACTGAAGTACCCACAGGCCTCTCCTTGGACTTCAGATGCCAGGTGCAAGCCCAAGTTATTACCTGTACTTCTGACTCACTACCTCTAAATCAGAAGTTCCCAACAACTCACTCCTTGGGCTTTATTAATTTGCTAGAGTGGCTCACAGAATCAACATTTTACTTACTAGAATCACTGTTAATTATAAAAGGATATATCTCAGGCACAGCCAAATGGAAGATGCAGAAGTCAAGGTATGGGGAAAGGGCATGGAGATTCCATACCCTCTCCAGGAGAGCGACTCTCTTCAGATCGTCACATGTTCACCAACCTGGAAGTGCTCTGAAACCTGTCGGTTTGAATGTTTATGGAGGCTTGATTATATAGACATGATTAAGTAATTGGCCATTGGCAATTTAAAGCAACAGATTCTCTAGGAATCAGTCCCCATTCTATTCCCCTAACACCATTATAATCAATATAGAATTTAAGAGAATATCTGAAGTGGTAACAGAATACCACAAAACTATATGATAAAAATCCATGCCATCATAGCCTAACCAGTTCAGTAGTTCTAACTCTTTCCTTTCTCCCCAACATTAACATAGTACATCATCATTCACACCTCTACCCAAAAACCAGTAACTAACTGAAAACAAACTGAACTAACTGAAAACAATGGACTCAACAGTTGGGCTTCAATGGGATCCATTCACAAAATATATGCAAGTACATATGTAGACTCTCAAAGGGCTAAAGACTCCAAAAAAGTAAAATGCTATTGCTCTAGCCCTACTACCAGTCAATCTATTATGAAAATAAAAATATTCTGCCATGAAATGAGCTAGTACTAAGTACTGTACTATTTTCAACTAATGGAGAATGCAAACTTTACTATTTTCCCTTTTCTATAATAAAAAGGAGTATATCAAAAAGGTCAGTGACTGCTACAAATATGAGATTATTAAATAGTATAAGTCATATGTACTTCAATAAACATTCAGGGAGTGAATTAAATGAGTATTAACAGATCCTCATAATCAGTCACACCAATAAAATCAAAACGTGAAGGGAAAATTTGCCAATTATTCCAAATGACAGGTCACAGCATATAAAATTAAGTAACTGCTATCTGAGAAAAACTCATATGAACATACTTTCAATTGGATTTTTGTATGTTGAAGAATTTCTACCTTCGACACCAAGAACAAAGAGTAATAAAACCTTCAAAATCAAAATAACTTAAAAATCCCCCCAAACCAACCCCCTCACCAACATTCCACACAAAATTTGAATAACAGAGACCTCTCAAAACCAAGACAATTCAATCTAAGACTAACATTTACTTATGGAAAACAGTTAAAATTAAGGAAGCATTTAACAAGTTGTACACATTACGATCACACCTGTGTAAAGGGGAAAAAACACAGACACAACAAAATATGTTTGTGTGTGTGTTAAAGTATGAAGTCAGCCAATAAGCCTTTTGATCAGTGGCTGCCTCTAAGAATAGGAACTAAATAACTGGGAGATGAGGTGGGAGGAAGGCTGGCCTCACTGTAACATCCTTTATGTAACTTTTTAATTTTGTAATATACCCAAGTATATCTATTCAAAACAGATTTAAGAAGGTATTTCAAAAGCCAAAGACAGGATCATGGCTACAATTAGGATGGTGGCAGTGAGGATGAAGAATACAGTGAAGATTTAGGATGCAGAAATGATAATGGTTAAGGACTCCAAAATTTACTGAGATAAGGAGCATCAAAGACAATGATAAATTCAGTTTTCATATGTTCAGTTTAAGATGCCTTCAAGATACCCAAGCAATCATGTATACATGGAACTGGGAGCACAGTGAGTAAAGAAGAGCCAAATCAATCTCCTTGCAAAGGAAACTGAGATGTGGTCAGAGACAGAGAAAGAAAGTCAAAGTAGGGGCCTCCCTGATGGCACAAGGGGTTAAGTCTCAGCACTATGAAGCTATCCACAGCAGCAGCAGCAGCACAAGTTCAAATCCCTGGCCAGGGAGCTTCCCACATAGTGCAGCAGGCCTTCCTGTCTCGCCCGCTGCTCCCCTCAGCAATGTATTTCAATCAATCTGCCTCTTCGGCTCCCCACTCTGTCTCTGGTGAATTCTCTCACTCCCCCCACACACACACATACATACACCTCTGGCCTACATCCCAGTTCTTGTATGCATAAATAAATAAATCTTTTTTAAAAAAAGAAAACCAAAGTAGTAATATATAATGAAAGCCAAAAGGCCTTTTCAAGAGATCTCAAATCTAACCCCTCCCCCTTCCTAAATTAGGGCCTTAGTTTAAACCTAATTTCTTTTCTAAGATGATGGAAAGGCCTATCTTTTACCGAGCACCTTCCAAGTCAGGTCAAATGTCAAGCACTTTTTTCCCTAACAAAAAACGCAATAACCTGCCAAAAAAATCTAGAACCACTTCTACTTTACAGAGAAAACTGTATCTGAAAGATGAAATCGTTTGTCCCCAAGGATCAGACATCTAGTAAGTAACAGAAGCAGACTTCTTGAAAATCCATGCATTGTTAGCTATCAACCTCACAATCAGGCTTTCACCTCCACTTGCATCTTTCTCACAGTAGCAAGTAATTATTTCCATAAAACCTACTTCTGGTCAAGTCACTTCCCCTTATTTGAGCTGAGCTCAATGACCTCAAAAAATCTTATGGCCTACCGAGATGCAGCCTTCACATGCTTAGTTACCATCTCTCAATTCCAGTGAGACTTTCACTATTCCTTAAACACCAATTAACTTGATACCTCCAATTCTTCCCTTTTTCCTCATGCTAAACTTCTAGTTGTGTTTGATGACAAAGACCAAATGTTTCGCCTTTGTGCAATTTGCCTTGGCCACTTCTCCACTCAAATTTAACTGCTCCAAAATGTTAGTAATTGGTAGATAGTTTGAACTATCCACAGTCAAAAGTTTTAAATGTTTTTAATTGCTCCACATACATCTCCTACATCATATGATCACTTGGTCTGTCCATCTCTCTCCACAAACTGCAGGGGAATAGGCCAGGTGTTACTGGTTGCCCCAGGACTTAGCAGTCCCTCTCTAACTGCAGTTCAGCAAATGTTTCATAAATCAATCAAGCAAAAGAAGAGCTTCTCTAGTTCTAATTTCTGATACATAAAAAATTCAAAACCTGAAACATTTAACAATTTGCCTTAAAAATGAATTTCCCCTAAATATATAAACTATCCAAACAGATTCAAGCAACTAAGATTCATAAGGTTCTTAGAGACGATTATCCTTTATCTCAGATTGTGTAATGTTCTAGTTAGTACAAAATGTTACTGAAATGTTAAAATACAAACAAACCCATAAATATTCAGGTAAATAGACAAAAGAATAAATGGGTGGAAAAAATATCTTAGAAGTGGCAAACAGCCCACACATTGGCTTAAAAACCTAAAGTTGTCGAAAAAAAGCAATTACCCTCACCTTTTCAGGTTATAGTTGTTAATTAGGTCCCAAATGTCACCCTGAGTCAAATCAGACCCAAAAATAGTCAGCAACGAAACAGCTGTCCAAAACCAAAGAGTGACTATGACAAAGCCACCTAAAATGCAAAGAAACAGGACCTAACAAAAGGTAGATCTATACTTCTTTCACCCCACGCCCACTGAAGGAACAAGTTCAGAAGAATTTCAACTTGACAAGAAGGCCTTTAAGGTTTCTCTACATATACGGTGGTATAAAATCTACCTCCAGTCAATCAAAATGTAATTCTTGTGTACTATCACATCAGTGTGCTTGCTGTATTATATTTAAAGTAATAACAGGTCTAATGTTTAAGGGAAAAAAAACAACAATATAGAAATCCATAAAATATAAAGTTTAAAATCTCCCCTCTTCACCGTAGGGGTGGTTTATACTCCAAGAAGACCATTACTGGACTACATAAGTACACAGTGCACCTAAAATGCTTTAGTTAATTTTAACCTAGCAAGTACCAGTTAACTTTGAAGTTAATTCTACTATTGTAAAATTCAGAGACTGTTGGTTAACTTTTGAAATTCCCAAATCAGAAATATACAGTACAGGAATATTTAAATCTAAATGAGAGACAGCAGGAGGAAATGAGCCAGAAAGGAAATGCTTCTCCTGCCTTTACTTCAGTGTGTCAGATAGCATAACGCATGTTAGAGAGTTTCATCAGTGTAAGTGATGTTCAACAGCTAATTTAATTTTGCTAGAAAGATTGTAAAGGTACTGCCCACACCTTGATATGAACAGTGTCTGAGAATCAACAAACTCAGGATCCTAATACTATCCAGGTGTCCTATTTTCTGCCCTATGTTCCACCTCTGACCAGGTGATTCTGGGGCTAATGCCCACTGCTGCCATCATATTGCTAAAAGTGCCTCCAACGCACCTTTCCAGCAAGGTCCTTGTGAGACTGCCTACAAGTAAAAAGAGCTGAGACTTCCTTGAACTTCAGTAACAGGTTCTTGGGACCACTTCTGCGCATGCTTGCTGATCAGTGTTTTTAATTGCTGGCCAAAAAAAGGAAAAAGCCATTCTAACTTGTTATACTGCCTTTTATCATAAACTTTCAAGACACTTCACACTTTTCTCTGACACTGATGTTCCTGTGTTACCATTATATACTTAGCTCACCTCTCTTAGGGAACTCTAAGTTCAATAGAGGCAAGAGACACCTGTGTTACCGTCATAGTCCCTACATAGAAGACTTGCACTTAGTGTACACTCAAATACTTGATGCCCTAATTTATTGCCAACAAATTACAAACCAATATGGAAAACTGATACGATCGTATATGAAGCTTCTGAAAGAGTACGTAAGACTGTCAATTATGCATTCATTACATAAACTGTTATTAAATAATCCACAAATAAATACATGTGGGGGCTAAATAATCTAATAATCATTTTGATTCTTAAGACAATTTAGCATCAATTTCAAAGAGCCCAAAGCATCACAATCAGTTTCAACGTAAAAACAGATAAAATCCTTCCAAATCTGCAAAATAATATTGGTAGATACAAATAAAAACTAAATGTTACATAACCTAAGTCAGAAAACTATTTTTTTACCCTATATTTAGTCAAGCACTGAATCTTCACTTTGGCCTGTCACTATTCCACTTTACCACCAAGTCACAAAAACTCCATCTCAGGTAGTTATGTTAACCTGAAAGATCTAAAGGTGCCAGTAAAAAGTTCCCTAATCGTTTCAATTTATAATTGACTCCATGGAAAGAGCTACACAACGAAAAAGAAAGTCAGAACTTAAAAGTGCCCGTTTATATATCCCTGCACTTCTCCTTTGTGTGCAGATATACTGATAATACCCTGTAATCACCTTCTACAGCTTTTATTTTTACCAAGGATGTATCACAATTTTAGGAAATATGTAGTAGCTGTGGGAGACTTTGTTCAGGTAAACAATAATGACTACAATTATTCAGAAAACAACTTTTTAAAGCATATCAATTAAAGACCTCATTTTCAAACACAAAGTATGACATTATTCTGTGGTTACTTTTGTAACCCAAACACCAACCTTATTTAGCACTGGAAATGAATATATCCCTTTAAGTGCCAGTACACAAACACAATTTTAAATATCAACATCCAAATGTTACAATATAAAGAAGCCACCTAATAATTTTCCAGTCATCTATGTGCAAGTAAGCCAAATTTAGGAAAATATAAGCTTTAATGTATGTTAAACTACTCCTTTACCCAAAAAAAGTTAAATCACAACTATTTTCATACTAATAGGGAAAAAAGTAAATACATTTTTAAACGGTAAAACATCTATAACTTCTACGTATTCTACTTAACTTTGAATTCATTAACAGAATAACAAACGAAAATAAAGTTCCAATAAAATAATTAGGGCGAGCTTAAAAATAATGTAGCTACTTCAAAATAAACAACTATGTATTTTAGCACTTTAGCACTACTTTCCTGACACAGATAAGATTCCCCAGCCCTTTAGCATCATGTTATTATAGTAAAAATATACTTCGTAGTATTACATTTACACTCCTATATTTATGCTGTATATTACACTTTAACTCAAATCCTTATCCAACTGAAATCAAGATTAACCCAAAAGGTTTTCAAAAATGTACTAAAAAAATTCACCAGTTAATCTGTTAAAATATTTCACTTATTTTTCAAAGTAACTTCACTGTAATTTCATAAATAAGAACCTTGACTATTATATAAAGAGTTATGGTCAGCATCAGTTTAAAGAGCAAAGTGCTCAAGATCATGCTATATTTCAAGAACTCTAAGCAACCACTTGCTGTTTACGATCATTTAGAAGCATTTTAAAGATATTACTACAAAGATATCCTGTATTACTATTTTTTAATCCAAACTCCAAGCATTGAATATTAAATCACAATCATACAAACATTGTTTCAATGACTCAAACACGGAGAAATTACAAAAACATTCACAGAAGGAGGGAAATCAGCAGTTTGGATAAAAGTATCCTCACACCTGGAAAAGGAAAATACAAATTTAGGGGCAAATAAGAGACACTTACTAAATGTTTTAAACTTTCCAAAGCCTTTAAGAATTACCTTTTAATAAAACAAATAAATCTTAACTAAAAACTTGAATGATTAATATGTATGTGAGTAGGAGTTTTTTAAAACAAGTAGTAACAGCTAAGTTCTTGTCAAAAAGAAAAACATTATACAAAGTTCAAACTAAATTTGTCTTTGGAGGGGTGTTGTATGATAAAAATTGCAGGCAAAAAGAGAATCTTAGGAGTTAATCAACCCTTATCTGCCTTCAAGTAAGTAGTCTGAACCCACCCCAGCAAAGAAAGCTAACTCTAGTTTTTAAGACTTTTCTAGAAGAATACTGAAACTAACATAGTTCAATATTCCCTCCTAAAACAGTTTCCCAGCACTGTTCAAAAAATGTACGAAACTAAGTAATTCAGTACTTCCTGTATCAGGACAAACTTCAGCTCATTCATTCTATTTGGAACCCAATTCAAACACATGGTACAGAGGTTATATAACATCAAAGTTTACAACACACATTTCACTGGTGTGTTCAGGCTCACAAGGATGCAATCAAGAAAACTGCATGAGGTTTTGAGCACAGACTCTAGAATGTTTTGTTTTAATGTTATGGCTAATGAGTGGACCTGAATCCTGTTAGATAGGACCTCACAAGCAATGAGTGTGAAGTAATGAAGATTTTTCTTCTTTACCTCAACAAAATACTTAGTTGTTTACTAAATTACCCAGCATTTTATGAAGCCCTAATTCTTCCCCAAAACATGATGAAACTTCAGAGATTTCCCAGTTTTTAGATGCTACTGTATTTAAACATCAAGAAAGCAGCGCACTACTTTCGCAAAAAAAAAAAAAAAAAAAAAAATTGAAAATGTTCAATTCTTTACAATCTAAGCACGATGGTGCATAGTATCTGCAGAGTTCTATATATTATAATTTGAAATGCAATGTTAAGCACCATCCACCGTGAATCCAAGTAAATACAGGCATTCTGAGACATGAAATCACCAACTAGCATTGTAAACACGATCCACGTAGAACATGAGATTCCATTTTCCAAATGATCTATCTTTGCAAACAGTTTTACCAACTCCCTATTAACCCAGCAATAATCACTCCAAAATTGAATAATGCTCCTTAAATGTAAAGCTTTTGTTTAATCTTTTGGAAAGACAACTTTGACAGCCATCAAGTATTTTTGAACAAAATATTTTAAATATATAGATTAGGAAAAAAATTCAGGGCTTAAATCATTTCAGAGTTGGTCACTGTTCATTTTCCCAGTGATAATTTTAATGAAGTTAATTAATACCTGCACAGTCAAAGTTTAATTCAAGTTTTCTCTATCAGTCAAAAGAGCTGGGCTTACAGGAAAAGACTATTTCTGGTTAGCCTTCTGGTCACCATTTGTGATAGAAACCCTTTATAATTAGTTACTTTGAAATGAAAACAGAAGTATGATTACAAATAAAAGGAATTCATGACTCTTTAAGGCAAACTACAGCCAAAAATTCAGGACAACTAATTTTTTTTTTTAATCAACTTAAACTACTAGGGCTTTCGTCATTTCCAACTTCCTTTTCAAGCGCAACAATAAAGCCAGGTGTCAAATGCAAAGCTACTGATTTTAGCCAGAAAAAATGTCTCAGGGACCCAACACCTACGGCACACTCCAACTTTCACGGTCCCAATTAAGAAGAAAGCGTGCAAATATCGTTTCAATCACATTTCGGTCAGGAGACACAAACTGGTGCAGACAGATCGAGACTCCACAGCCTTTGTTCAATAGCTAACGGATGGGTAAACTAAAAGTGCTACAGGTTGATAAGCATTTACCAGGCTTAGGACTGCTGCTTCCACGCTTGGGAAACGTACAAGAATTCTACATGCAAATAATCTTGGATGGTTTTTATTAAACGCTATCAAGCTCCACACTCAGAAGGAGCGGCCTATTCATCGCTACTATTTATTTCCATGTTTACCTCTCCTCCCTCCCCCAAGCCCCCCCCTTCACTTTCTCCTCCCACCCTGTCCCGCCATCTTGGGCCGATAGGAGCAGCCATTACTTAACTAAATGACAGTGCCAACAACTTTCCACACAAATAAACAGAGACTACACCCCGAATCCCCCGTGGCCTCCCCTGTCAGGCACACAGGAAACAAGGCGCCAAGAAGAAAACACTTTCACAAATAACTGCAGCATTTCTATGGCAGAAAGGCCCGAAAAGTAAAGTCACCTAACTTCAGGTAAAACACACACCAACTGAGATGCATGTCAACAGTCCAATGCAAACTCTTCACCGTCCTAAACTACAGACAACTTCCCCCTTCTGGGAGCAGAGATACCAGAGAGCCCCAAACGTTTGGTTAACAGCAGCTAGCACGAACAGCCTGCCGTGCCACGGGAGGCAAGTGAGTGGGAAACGTGGGGCTGGCTGCACCGATCTACGACCCCGTGACCCTAAACAGGCACCTCGGCCACCATCGGTCTAGCCCCAAAACGCCGTGAACTAAGAGGCAGTCGGCTCGACCCAGTTGAGCTCGGCCCCGAAGCGCTGCCGTCTCTGTGCCTCCAGCTAGCAGAGGTGATTTCGCAAAGGAGTGAGCGAGGTATCCGGGGGTGGGGGCGAGCAGAAGCAGGAAATAGTTTTCCGGAAGCCCCCGGCCCTCGTTCGCGGCCACAATGAGCGCCGGCCTGGCCAAGGGGCCCGGGGCGAGCGCGGCGCCGGCCGGGGAGACCGAGTCCGCGCTCCGGCCCGCGGCTGCCTTACCTTGCCCAGTAGGGCCTTCATCCTGACGCCATCTTCATGAAACCTCACGAACCCGAAGAGGCGGCTGCGGGAGAAACACACGCGGCTCGTTAGGGCTCCGGGGACGGCAGCGACCCACCCCTGCCCGAGCCCGAGGCCCCGGCGGCAGCTCCGCCACCGCGAGCGCCAAGCTGTGGTGTCCGCCCCGCCGCCGCCAGAGGCGAGCCGCGCTCGGGCCTCCCCGGAGAGTGGCGCCAGCCCGTCCGGAGCCAACCGGGCGGGTGACGGCGGCCCCTACCTGTCCAGTCCGCCGAGCGCCTCCCTCTCTCCGGCTGTCAGGCTGGGGGACGCCTCCTCGCTCTCGCCGCTCGCTTTTCCCGCCGCCATTTTCTTTTCCTCATCACCGAAAGCGGCGGCGGCGGCGGCGGCGGTAGCGAGCGACACTCCGCAGGATTTCATGGAAACGCAGCGAATTCACAACTCCAACGCCGACACCCCCCCCAGCCGGGACCCGCAACGACGCCCCCAATCTCGGCGCGGGACCGGCACACCAACTTTATCGCCGCCTCCTCCTCCGCCGCGGGCAGCAGCGACGAAAAATCCCAACGCGGCGGCGGTGAAGGCGGCGGCGGCAGGGGCTGCGGAGCCCCGGGGTCGGCAGCGGCGGCGGCTCGGCTGTAGGGTCACATCGCGGGGGTGGGCGGGGGGCAGCCACGGGCGGGGACGGCGGGAGCGGCCGGAACGCGCGGGGCTGTGGGGCACGGGGGGGGAATTCGTTGGAGACACAAACTTCCCCGGCACCAGCACAAAGTTGTTGTAATTGTGTCACACAGCGAACCCCACGCCGCCGCCGTGACCCCCCCTCCCCGCCCGGCCGGCACAGCCAATCGGCGCCGCCCGCTCGTCTCACGTGACCTTTGTTGACTCACGTCAGCCGTGGCTCCACTCAACTTGCTAGCTGCCTGAGCCCCGCCCACAGAGGCCGCCGCGGACGGGGAGCGGGACGCACGCCAATTCTGGCCGGTGGTTGGCTGCTGGGCCCGTCTGTCGGGGGGAAGGGTTGTCACCAAGAGGGAGTAGCTAGTTAGGTTGTGGTCGTTAAATACTCCGGGGCAGAGAATGGAGGGTCCGGGCCTTGTCACCTCGGCAGCCACGGCGGGCTCCGGGGGGGGAGGGGAGGGGAGAGATAGGGAAGGGCGAGGTCCGCACCGCCCGGGGCCGGTGCTAGCTGCTAGCGGGGACGCCATGGAGTACCTTTGCCAGCCCGCCACGGGCCCAGGTCGCGATTCCGTCGGTCCTGCGCTCCGGGGGTCCCGGGCCCCGCGGGCCTGGCTTATAAGGGTCGCGTCGCCAGGAGGCGCCTTACGGCCTCTGACCTCCGCCCTCCGAAGAAGGCGCACACTTTTGGCACCGCTGGAAAATAATGGCCTCCGCGAGGAGTGGCCGCCGGCCCCGTGCCCTGCGGCTCGGGCGCCGCCCTAGGCCTCGGCCTGCGTTCCGGCCCGGATCCCCTAACTCGCGGAAAGGCCTCCAGACCCCCGGCCGGAGGAAATGAAGAGTCGCCTACGAGGTCTGGCTCGTTGACCACGGCTCCCCACCGCCGAAGGTCTGTTGGCGGCACTTTGGGGCCCAATTTTCGTACTACCTGCCGTTTATCAGTATTTCCTTATAGTATTGTAAGAAAAAGCAGTGACGAAAAATCGTTACGCGGGCTCTCCAGAATGTTGGTTTCTAATGCTGTGATCGCAGTGGGGCCTTGGTGGAAGAGTTGGGGGCTGCTTGTGAACCGGCCTGAGAGAAGACATGATTAGTATCTTCATCACTGCTTGCAACCCAGAAAAGCCTTTCTACCTTCCCTAATGTACAGGCCTTAGACAACAATAACACTTACTTGTTCTGACCATGTGTCAGATGCAATAAAAATCACTACTATGGCTCTCAAGCCACAGTGTAATTGGGAGAAAAAGAAAACATACCTTCGGTTCATTACTTTTTTCAGAAAACATAATTTAATAAAATGTGTGTCCAGAGCAGATCTATTACAGAACACAACTCCAGTCTGTAGAGATTAGAAAACAGTAATCAGTGACATAGGATGACAAGTTCCCCTTTATTAAGATTCTTGTATACCTTCAGCAATGTTACCTATAGACATGATATATTTAAACTTGAATTTAAAATATAGGGACAACAATTCAGTGCTGACTCAGTAAATCGTAGCAGTATTCAGTGGAGAACCTATGGGAAGAAGCTGTGGAACTCCCAACTGATTTTGTACACAGACACAGTTTTAAATTGTTCCCCTGAGACTAATAACTAGACTAACAAACTAGTTTTATATATAGATTATATTTCATGTTTAATTACTTTCTCTGAAACACTTCTTCCATTCTTTATGGTATTCCATTTACTTGAGTGAATGAGTGTAGAGAACTGAATATTCTCTGTATCTAAATTAACATGATTGTTGACTTTGTCACAAACGGTGACCTTCAAAACCTGGGACATTTTGACACCACTGTCACACACATACACACACACTTAGACTTGCACAAGCAGAGATATAACTTCTGCCAGTATCTGGCCATCTTCCTGGACTTGGCAGTTCTTGACTTGGACCCTTTCCAAGAAATACAGGCTGCCCACTCCCAACCCTTCAAAACCTTTCCTACCACATAATCATTATTAGGTAACAGCAGAATTTGCGTGGATGCACTGGATAGGGCTGGAGTTCGGCTAGACTGGTTTCAAATCCTTACCCTGAAATGGCTGTGTGACCTTGGGAAAGTTACTTATCCTCCAAGCTAGAACTCAGTGTCACCCAACTACAGATATCTATCCTCCATTACTTTGTATATGTCTTTACATCAGTATATAATTTTTGGAACTCCCATAGTTTAGAATCTGTCAAATGTATGAAAAGAGAGAGAAAAGAAGAAGCAGGATTAATGATTTTATAATCATTGTTTCTATGAAAAGTGAATCTGAAAACCCATATGACAGACAGAGCTGTGTAGCCAAGAAGCCTGTACTGTGGAATCGTACAAACCTAGGTTCGAATCCTAACTACCATTTAATAGCTGGATGACCTTCAACAAGTTAGCCTAATTTGAGCTTCAGTTCGCTCATCTGTGAAAAAGAGAAAACATAGCCATTATTTTGAAGATTAAATGCTATAGGTAGGTAAAGTGCCAGGTGCATAATGTGTGTTCAAAGACCTCGATAAAATAGGAAGGCTGGAGTTTCCAAAATCCCTTTGAGCTTTCACATTCTGAGTTCTAAATTTAATCACCACTCTACCAATCACCTTCACCACCTTCATAAAACCCCAACATTGCTTCATCTCTCCTTTTAAAATTAAACCTTATATTACTTACGACTGATTCTTCATGATTCTAGCCTAATTCACTAGGAGCTGGGGAGAGTAATTTGAATTTACCAAGTTGATAAGGCTAATATATGCATAGATAGATCAGTTTTTTAAAATAAAATTTGTATCATGCTGAGTCGGATTATGGACAAATTAATACATAATTTGTAGCAATATTATGTTAATACTTACATAAGTACCATCAATTAATATCCGAAGAAGCCCGTTCAATTATAGGAACATAAATTTAACTTCCTTTAAACAATACTTAACCTGAAGCATTTAGGAATATGTACTTCATTTATAATGTTAGTACCATATAACTTATGTAGATAACAAAAAGTCACATAAGAGAATCATGATTTATCCAGTATTATAAGTAGAGCTATACGTGTCCTTTGTATCAGTACCAAAATTCAACAAAAATTGCCAGCTCTCTCATACAGACTAATATCATAAAGATTATCCAACTGGTGGGGGGAGGCCTCCCTGGTGGTGCAACAGGTTAAGTTGCAGCATTATCAAACTATCACCAGCCACTGCACCATGAGTTCGATCCCCGGCCAGGAAGCTAACCCACATGGTGTAGCAGACGTCTCCTGTCTCGCCCGCTGCTCCCCTCAGCAGTGTATTTCAGTAGATCTGCCTGTTCTGCTCCCCACTCTGTCTCTGGTGAATCCTCTCACCCCCTGCACCTCTGGCCTACACCCCAGTTCTCGTATGCATAAAGATTATCCAACTGATGTCAGAACACATTGATCACAAAAATATAGGATTAGGATTGAGGGGAGATAGGGAGCCAAGTACAAACTGACTCAGTTATTACAAAAATTTCAGTTGTCAGAATAGTTTTGGGATTTCTGATTCTGGAAGATGCTGAATTTTCCACACCCACCGGGAGTTTAGACTTCTACCCTTGCTAGGATGTAATGAGGCAACTCAAGTACCACCACACTGGAGAGTCTGAACTTCCACCCCATCCAGCAGTAATTAGGTGTCAAGGCCCCTCTCTGCTGAGTTGATATCAGAAGAAACCTCATGGAGGTTAGGACTTTGCACCACTGCCCAGTGGTAATGAAATCATTCCCATGGTATTATGGAAATCTGTGTAGGGAGCAGTGTTAAGGCAATCCTTGGCCTCCCAGACAGGGTGCCATCAATGGAGGACTAGATTGGAGCCAAAAGTACCCTCCACACCCAGCACTAACAAGCTTCCCTCAACCCCCCCAAACCAAGTGTTAACCAAAGTTGAGTGGGGAACCTGGACTTCTACTTCTATCTCGCATTAAAAAGATAGTGTTTTCCCTTTCCCCACCAGAGAGGTCTACTAAAACGGAAGACTTAGATAAGATCCAGAGTATCATAATACCCAAAATGCCCAGGTTTTAATCACAAACCCTTATTATACCAGGATAATTAACGAGAAGAGACAGCAGATAAAAGCACTAAGGTGAATCATGTTCAAATTATCTGACAAGAATTTTAAAACAGGGTCTCCCTGGTGGCGCAGCGGGTTGAGCACAGCACTATGAAGCTATCTAGAGCCACTGAAGCACAAGTTTGACCCCCGGCCAGGGAGATTCCCACATGGCACAGCAGACCTCTCCTGCCTCAGCCGCTGCAACCCTCAACAGTGTACTTCAGTCGATCTGCCCGTTCTGCTCCCCACTCTGTCTCTGGTGAATCCTCTCACCACCCCACACCTCTGGCCTACACCCCAGCTTGTATGCATAAATAAATAAATCTTTAAAAAAAAAAAAAGAAATGTGTTATCTGTGACACACTGAAGAGCTTTAAAAAAAAAATTTTAAAGCAGCCATCATAAGAATATTTCAATGAGCAATTATGAACCTATTTGAAACAAATGAAAACTAGAAATTCTCAAAAAAGAAATAGGGAAATAGGAAGTTTCAGCAAAGCAATAGAAAATGCAAAGAAAAACCAAATGGATTTTTTTTTTAAGAATGGAAAATTTATTAACCAAAATTAAAAACCCAACATATGGGCTCAATATCAGAATGGGAGGAAGAGGAAAGAGAATCAGTGATGGTCAAGACAAAACAATAGAATTTACCAATCTGAACAGAAAGAGATTGAAAAAAAATAACAAAGCCTCAATGATCTTTGGGATTATAACAAAAGATCTAATACTTGTGTCTTCTGAGTCCCAGAAGGAGAAAAGAACTAGGGCAGAACCTAAGAAGTATGCAAAAAATGTCATAATAATGGCTGAAAACTTACCAAACTGACACAAACCCTATCCTGAATGCTTACTTGAAGAGTTATATAGATTCCATACTGTAATACAGTGATGGGTGCTATAGGCTTTGCCCAAATTGTGACTCCTATAGGAAAGGCATCTTTTTCAATGTAGAGAGACCATAAAGCTCCTAGAGAATAGAATATGGAATAATAGGATCTGGAGGGTAGGTATAGGGGAGCACGTGTTTCAGGCAAAGACAGCAACAAATCTGAAAGGCACAGAAACCCAAGAATATAAGAGTTTTGGTAAATTCAAGAAATTGAGTATGGCTGTGGATAAAAGTACTATGAAGAGTCTAGAAATGTATACTGAAGGATCTTATTGGAGGTTATCGTGGTTTTAGACACAGAAATAGTAGCTGTAAGATTGCTACTGGTGTTAGTGCTGCTGTTTTAAACAGAAGAATTTCTTTCAACTGGGTTCAGCACCTAGCACCAAGCTCAATGAATATTGGCTAGCAGGCTTGACCCAGGGTCAGAAAACTATAACCTAGTGGCCAAATCCAGCCTACACCTGTTTTGTACAGCCATTTTGTACAACCAATATGAAAACTGCATGAAATTCAAATTTTGGTATCCATAAATAAAGTGTTAGAAAAGTCATGAATACCCATTTACATATTCTATTGCTACTTTCCCAAAATAACAAAGTTGAATAGTTGTAACACAGAATGTCTGTGGTGCCCTCATCAATTTGCACTGCGGCTTAGTGTGCTACAAATCAACAGTGATACTGTTATAACTTGGCAGTGTTTCAAGTGCCATGGGTATACCATGGCATTTTTTTTTTAACTAGTGCATACCTATCATGTCAAAACCAGTAAAAAATAGAAAAATGGACTTCAAATGACATGCTTTTAAGGCACAGTGGAATGTGGCTTATTTTGTTATAAATTTGATAGCAGAACATTTATTACTTAATAACACTATTGCTTTGCAAATAGAATACAATATATGTCAACATTATCAAATTACACTCAGCACAACATTCCCAACCAACAGGAAAGCAACAGTGAGAACAATTAGAGAATTTAAAACAGAATAGTTCACAGAAGATCTGCAACCAAAGTAATTTTCTGAGTGGCTCATTTCTTTGCCAAATAAGGAAAGCTGTTTTATTAAATTGTGTTTGATTGCAACAACCTAAGAAATGTGTCCAGAGAAAATAAATTTAAGACTGTTAGCTCTTCAGCTAGAATAGTTATTGGAAGAGTTGAGGGCATTGGTAGCAACAATAATCAATTAAAACCAAGATAATAACTGGTTAAACTTCCTTGGCTTTTCGTGAGTTCACAGATAATACTGATACTACTTAATTGTTTATTTGAAAAGTCAGTGCCTTCTTTGAAGTGACTCATTCATTTCCAAGAATGAGTCTGTGAATAGTCTGCATGGAACAAAGACTACAGGGGGAAATATATTCAAAGAAGCTGAGAAGGTACTGGTACAGTACAACATGAAGGGGAGCCTTCTAAGATGTGTTACAACTGATGGTAGTAAATGTATGTATAATACAGAAAAATGCTTTTTTGAACAAATTACAAAGCTTATGAAAATAAAAGGTATTTAAACTATTCATTGTATTATTCATCAACAATTACTTTGTGGTATCATTTCAACTATCATGTGATGTAGAACCAATAGTGTCAATGGGAACTTCATTCACTCTTATGTACTTAGTCATCATCAGTTCTGTGAACTTTTATCAGAAATAGAAACTGAATATACTGATTTACCCTACCACACAGTAGATTAATGCCTTAGCAGTGGCAAAATTCAGATTCTTTAGAGCTCAATGCCAAATTTGGAAATTTTTGAATGAGAACGGCCTTCAATCACTATTATCAAACTATGAATGCCTTTGGAAATTAGCTTTTGCTAGGGATTTGACAACATGTCTTAATTAATTTCACCAATCACAAAGTAAACCAATATTTATATATGAAACTTACACTATACCAAAGTCATCTTGATGACAACTAACTTTGCTTGAACAACTAGTATTATCAAGCTACTTTATGTACTTCAGGGCTGGGCAATGTTAAAATAACAAGCAAATTAGACAACCCTGTAAAATTTTTCAGTAGGAGTATTTTCCAAGTTGAAACTACAGTTCTAAGCAGTATTTTTTCAGACCTCAGTACAAGTGCAAAGGCTATTTCCATATTTAAAAATTCATTTAATGGTGCAGGGCCTCTCTGGTGGCCCAGCAGGTTAAGCGCAGCACTGTGGCGCTATAGGCAGCTGCAGCTCGAGTTCGATGCCCGGCAGGGGAGATTCCCACATGGCACAGCAGACCTCTCCAGCCTCGCCTGCTGCTCCCCTCAGCAATGTATTTTGGTTGACCCGCCTGTTCTGCTCCCCACTCTGTCTCTAGTGAACCCCCTCACTGCCCCACACCTCTGGCCTGCACCCCAGCTTGTATGTATAAATAAATAAATCTTTTTAAAAAAGAATTCATTTAATGGTGCAATTGAGGAGTTTCTACCTAACCATCAATTGGAAGTGATTAATCTGCTGTGTAGTGACATACTATAGGCAAATATCAAGAGAAAAATCTAATAGAATTCTTAAAATGCTTTCCATGTAATGAATGTAATGCTCAATTAAAATCATTTGCACACATACTGATGTCAGTATTTGGTAGTGCCTATCTGTATGGAAAGACACTTTCAGAATGAAATATATAAAATCCCATCACAAATCAGCATTAATAAATGAACATTTGCAAACTGATTTGATGATAGCAAATACTAATTTTGGACCTTAACTAAGCAAAAATGTATCCCCAAAACAAAGACTCCCATTCTTCTCTTTTGTAGACCTATGTACCAGAAATTCTATGCAATTATTACTATTTGATTTTTAATTTTATAAATAAAATATTTGTGGAAAATTATCTATCTTGTTATATTAGTATGCATGTAATATCTTTGAGTTTGCCTCTTAAACTGCAAAATCTAAAATATTTACTATCTGACCCTATACAGAAAAAGTTTGCCAACCCGTGACCTATCTAATTGGTTCCATGGGGACTTCCAGTTCAAAATGATATATAGCTATTTGCTTCAAAATATATCCTATCCTAACCTCAAAAAAATCCCCTCACATACACAAAAAAAGACAGTATTTCACATCAAAGACCAAAGCTGAAAGGTAATGTAAAACATGGACCTGGGTGAAATTGATGTTAATTATGAGGCAAATGACCCTAAATGGTTGGATTAAGAAAATTCCAGTCATGGTTTAACCTGGCTTCATTTCCTCAAAGACACTCACTGAAGAAAAGGTAGGATGTCATTAATTTAAGGCCCACACCCAATCCCTTGATGACCCAACATCTGTCTCCCAACACACAGACTTGGTACCTAAACCAATTAGTGATGTCAGTTCCTCTACCATTGAAGGCTGCTCACCAGAATATTGATCTCCACCCCCACTTCTACTCCATTATGCTGAGACTATTCTATCTCTTATTTATACGGGCAGATAAAACAAGTGGGTAGGAAATAGTTAAAGAATGGAAGGAAGAAGGAAGAGACATTTAAGGAGTTGCAGACCCTCTAACCATGGCTGGTTTCATGGGTAAGTGACTTGCGCAGTCACACGTCACTCCATAGTGAGAATTCATTTAATGCTCGTTGTCACCATCTGGAAATTCTTAATTTTTGAACAAGTGTCCCCATGTTCTTCCTTGCCATGTAATTTTCCTGCAAATTTTGTAACCAGTCCTGCCCCAAATTTTAAAGGCTTGAGAGTTCCTGAGAGAAGTCTGTGATGAGAACTGTATTAAGTATCACATCAGTAGAGAAGAGGTACAAAAGGTGAAATCAGACTGTGTTGTGTATTAATGTGTCTTCCAGCTACAGACTTGAGAAGGAGATTTCGCCCCTACTTCACAGCTATTGAGTCCAAGGGTAACAGGCTCAATTGCCTGTGGGCAGATATTGATCCCACAGAAACATCTTATTTGAAGGTAAGGAAAATAACCAGCAGAGGGAAGGTAAGGAAAATAACCACCAGAGGGAAAAGGCACAGCATCTAGAAAAATCAGAGGAAATGAGACCTCTTCTTCACAGAATCCAGGAGGAAAGATTAGAAATGTATTGACATTTTTAAAACTTCTAGAAAGGAAACAGAAGGAATGAAGAGGTGGAACTGAGATGAAAATGCAACAGGATGAAATTAAAAGAGAGACAAGGTAAGGAAAATGAGCAACTACTCTAAAAAAGCAGGAACAAAATTAAAGTACTCATTGACGACAGTAAAGCGCCAAAATCACCTGGCAGAAAATTGAAATCAGTGTCAAGAACAAAGCTGACGTGAAGAAATTGAATTGAGTATAAAAAAGAAAGAGATGGAAACAAAGATAATAGCTGTGGAGAAAGAATGGTGAACCAGCAGATGTCTAATTTATGTTACTAAAAAGAGGAACAAAGGCAAATGGAAGGGATATAATAAAGTAAAACATAAATTTTCTTTTGCTGAATAACAGTGTATCTTGATTGAAAAATCCCATAATGTCCTAGGCAGCCAATAAATGGACATGTAACTGGATATATCAGGGCAAAAGTTTTAAATTACATATTAAAATTTTTATAATTATTCTAGCAAAAAAAAAATGAAATCAGATTCCCCAGATAAAAACAAAATTCAAGCTGACTTCTCATATCTAGAGTTTTAAAGAGAAAAATCTGTGACCCAAACATAATATACATCTAAATAGTCTTTCAAGTATAAAAATGCCAAAAGAAAATCTTCTATTTAAGGGATCATAAAATATATTACCTTCTTGAAAAAAATTGGCTTACAATATATTTCACCTAAGAGATGAAGCAAAAAAAAAAAAATCTCAAAAATGGGGAAGCTAGGACATTCCTGGTGGCGCAAGGGGTTAAGTCACAGCACTATGAAGCAATCTGCAGCCACTGCAGCACGAGTTCAATCCCCTGCCAGGAAGCTTCCCACATGGCACAGCAGACCTCTCCTGCCTCACCCACTGCTCCCCTCAGCAGTGTACTTCAGTAGATCCGCCTGTTCTGTGCCCCACTCTGTCTCTGGTGAATCCTCTCACCGCCCCACACCTCTGGCCTACACCCCAGCTTGTATGCATAAATAAATAAATCTTTTTTAAAAAATCATTAAACCCTAAGGGGAAGAGGCAAAGAAGTTGGCAATATTAGAACATCTAGACAGTAAGCATTTATCAAGCAGGAAGAGTTAATTTTTTTTTCAAATACATTCACTCATTTATTTACTCAACAAAATGTATTAACTGATAATTTTTTTTTAGTTTGCATTACTTTTTAAAATTTTCTTTAAAGGTTTATTTCTTTATTTATTTATGCATACAAGAACTGGAGTGTAGGCCAGAGGTTAAGGGGGGTGAAAGGATTCACCAGAGACAGAGTGGGGAGCAAAACAGGCAGATCCGAAATACACTGCTGAGGGGAGCGGCGGGGTGAGACAGGAGAGGTCTGCTGCGCCATGTGAGTCAGCTCCCTGGCCAGGGATGGAGCTCATGATGCAGTGGCTGCATTAGCTTCATAGTGCTGAGACTTAACCCCTTGCATCACCAGGGAGGGCCCATGGTTTGCTCGGATTTTGTTGATTATTTTTGTCTCTATTTTCATCAGAGATATCACTCCATTATTTTCTTTTTTTATATTGTCTTTGTTTGGTTTTAGGGTTGGGGTAATGTTAGGGAGTTTTCCTCCCTCTTCAATTATTTTGAAGAGTATGAGTAGGATAAATATTAGATCTTCTTTGAAGGTTTGATTGAATTCACTGAAGAAGCCATCTGGTCCTGGGCTTTTGTTTTTAGGGAGGCTTTTTATCCTTTCAATTTCAACACTTGTGATTAGACTGTTTAAGTTGTCTATTTCATCCTAGTTCAATCTTGGGAGGTTCTATGAGTTTAAAAAATTGTTCGTTTCCTCTAGGTTGTCCAGTTTGTTTCCACAGAGACTTTTGTAATAGGTTATTATGATCCTATGTATTTCTACTGTGACTGCTGTATTCTACCTCTTTCATTTTTTATCCTATTAACATGGGTTCTCTCTCCAACTTATAAGCCTAGCTAATGGCTCATCAATTTTTTTTTAAAAAACAAATCTTGGTTTCACTGATCTTTTTGGATTGTTTTGTTTGTTTTGTTTTCTATTTCTTTTATTTCTACTTGGATTTTTATTGTGTCTTTCTACTTGTTTCTTGAATGCTTTTGTTCTTTTTCTAGTTCCTTTTACTGTAGTTAGATTATTAATTTGAAATGTTTCAGGTGTGTGTGTGTGTGTGTGTGTGTGTGTGTGTGTGTGTGTGTGTGTGTTTGTTTTTAATCTGGGCCTTTAATTCTATAAATTCCCCATGTAGTGCTGCCTTAAGCACATCCCACAGATTCTGGTAGTTTGTCTCTCCATTTTCACTAGTTTCTAGTCATTTTTTGACCTTTTCCTTGATTTCTTCAGGATTTTGTTTAGTCTCCACCTGTTTTGGTTTGTTCCAGGGTTCTTTTTGTGGTTGATTTCTAGCTTTATAGCACTGTGGTCTGTGAAGATGCTTGATATAATTTCTATATTCATATATTTTCTGAGACATGTTTTATGTCCTAGTACATGATCTATTCTTGAGAATGTGCACTGGAGAAGAAAGTGTATTCGTTCCTTTGAGGATGAAAAGCTCTATAAATATCCAATAAATACATCTGTTCTAGCACTTCACTTAAAGCCTTTATTTCTTTGTTAATTTTCTGCCTGGGTGCCTTCCTGGTGGTGCAAGGGGTTAAGTCTCAGCACTATGAAGCTATCCGCAGCCACTGAAGCACGAGTTTGATCCCCTCGCCAGGGAGCTGATTCACATGGTGCATCAGACCTCTCCTGTCTCGCCTGCTGCTCCCCTCAGCAGTGTATTTCAGTCAATCCACCTGCTCTGCTCCCCACACTCTGTCTCTGGTGAATCCTCTCACCCCTCAACCCCCCCCCCACCTCTGGCTTACACCCCAGTTCTTGTATGCATAAATAAATAAATCTTTTTAAAACATTTTTTCTATCTGGATGATCTATCCCTTTTTGTCAATGGTATGTTGAGGTCTCCAACAATTATTATATTTTTGTTGATATCTTGTTTTAGAGTTGTTAATAGTGACTTTATCTAACTAGGCCCTCCTATATTAGGCACATAAATATTAACAATTATATCCTGTTGATGAATTGTTCTCTTGAATCATACATAGTGTCCATCTTTGTCTCTGATTACGTTTTTTAATTAAAAGTCTAATTTAGCTAATATGAAAATAGAAGTTCCTGCTTTACTCTTTGAGTTATTAGCATGTATCAGCTTATTCTGACCTATTTTTAGTTTGCTTTTTCTTTCGGTTTTAAGTGGAGTCTCTTATAAATAAAGTATCAATGGCTGAGATCTTTTCACCTACATTGTTAACCTGTGTCTATTTATTGCTGAGTTCAGATCATTCACATTTAGAGTGATTATTGATATGAATTACTTATTATCAGTCATTTTGTTATGATTTTGACTGCTTAATTTTCTTTTTCCAATTGTTTTTCTCTGCTCTTTTTGGGTGACTTTCCTTATAATTTCTGTCAGTTTCTTTGTTCCTTCTTCTATGGGTCTCTATTCTAGATTTTGACTAGTGGTTACCATTGGGGGTTTACTTAAATCCCTATGTCTTAAGTCCTTGATGAACTGGTGTCTGCTATCCAACATTTAACTGCATAGGTTCTGTCCATTTCTTTCTCCCCCTAAATTTTTTGTTTCAACTCATAGTATTCTTGCTCATGCTTCTGGTGTTATGCTGCGGTTGCCATTTTGCTAAGGAATTTGTGTTTTATTTTTTCTTTTCTTTTATAATAACTCTTTTCAGCTTTTCTTGAAGGGCCATTCTAGTGATGGCCCTCTGCTAGCTTCTGTTTGCTTGGGAAAACCTTTATTTCATCTTCATACATGAATGACAATTTTTCAGGATAGAGAATTCTTGGCTGGGAGTTCTGGTCTTTTAGAATTGTGAACACTTCATTCTACTCTCTTCTTGCTTGGAGAGTGTCCGGGCTGAAGTCATAGAAAACCCTAGCTTGGAGACTTTGTAAAGTATTTTTTTCCCCCTGGCTTCCTGCAAAATTTTTTCTTTATCTTTGATTTTGGACAGTTTGACACTGGTGTATCTAGGTGTAGACATATTTAAAAATTTGGGTGTTCTCTTTGCTTCCTGGACATCAGTGTTCATAATTCATCTTTTGGTTTGGGAAATTCTTAATTGTTATTTTTTTTAATATGGTTTCTGTTCCCATTTCTTTCTCTTCACCTTTTGGGATCCTGATTATTCTTATGTTTCCTCTTCTAATTGAGTCTCATATTTCTCATAGAGTTTCTTCATTTTTCCTTTGTCTTTACTCTCTTCTTCTAAACAAGTGGTTTGTTCATTTGAGTCTTCTACCTCTGAAATTCTTTTTTCTGCTATTTAATTCTATTTAAAGTGCTTTCTAAATTTGTCTACATTTCACCGAGTCTCTTTTTGTGATCTTTTTATATATTCAATCTCTTTTGTGAAGAACTTGCTTTGCTCCTGGATCTCTTTCTATGATCTTTCACCTGCCTGTCTGCCTTTGACTGACCTTCAAGTAACTCATTTAGCATTTCTAATATTGTTTTGAAGTCTTTATCTGATAGTTCCTCTATTCTGCACCCTTTATATTTGTCATAGGACTTCTTTCCATCTTGTGTTCAGATGTTCCTTGTTTTCCTAGGCATGTGTTGCCTTATTTGCTATTTGTGCATGTGTATGTGTGTGGTTGGGGCACTGGGAATTGATATTTGCTTGTTTCTCTTCTTAGTTTACCTTGGCATGAGGTGGGAACAGGAGGGGAGTCTGGGACTTCAATACTCGATCTCAGTTTGAGGAGTGTAGTTGTTTTCAGCTACCTCCTCTTCTTTTGTTCCACAGGAAACTATATTATGTGCTTAGGTTGTCTAAACTTTCCACCCTGCCTCCCTGCTGCTCCTTTCTGCAATGGGTTGTGATCTATGAAGCTCGAGTCTCCAGGTGGGAGTAACTAACTGGGTCTGGACCATCAGGCTTTTTCCCAGGGCTAATTTGAACTTGGCCTGAAGGCAGCGCTGCATGTGTGGAAGGCAGGTGTGTGCCAGTGTGTCGCTATGACTTCCCAAAATGGCTGTCACTGCCCCACTCCTGCCTCTGCTGCTGCTGCTTCTGGATGTCTGTGCACCATTTATTTACTTTCCCAAAGGATTCATGTATTGCCTTACAAGTCCTCCTATCTGCTGTTGGACTTTTTACGAAGTCCAGCCTGGTTTAGCCTGGCTTCTCTATGATCTCTTCCAGAATGGGGGTATGTAGAAGGGAGTTTTTGCTTTCCACATTGACAGTTCACACAGTGCTCCCAACTTTCTGAGTCTGCATCTGCAGAGTTCCCACTGTCCCAGATAGAGCCTGTACCCACTCATGTGTCAGCAAAGTTCCTCCAGGGAATTTCACAATTTCCTGGGTTGCTCCTATGGTGGTTGGGTGGTCAAC
The DNA here is from genome assembly GCA_004024925.1 of Scalopus aquaticus. Taxonomy (NCBI): domain Eukaryota; kingdom Metazoa; phylum Chordata; class Mammalia; order Eulipotyphla; family Talpidae; genus Scalopus; species Scalopus aquaticus. The sequence goes on along the minus strand of PVIJ01004245.1, from coordinate 4,311 downwards.
CCCTAGCCCAATTATGCTCCCCTTCCCCTTCTCATCTCCTTACCCTCATTGGCTACCAATTTCAATTCAAGAGCTCAGTGGCATCTCTATAGATGGGATGGAGGGTCTGGATCTTCTTATGAGCAAATATTACTTTTTAGAGTTGTTTTTATGGGAGAGCATGATACCAGCCTCCTTTTTCTGCCATGTTGTAGGTAGACTCCCCTCAAAAGTGTTCAGCTTTTTACTATTATTTTATTGACTATAGGTTTGTGATGTATAGATTTCATTATGTTGCAGTAGGTTCCTTCTATTCCTGTCTTTTTAGAGTTTTTATCATAAATGAGGACTGAACCTTACCAAATCCTTTCTCTGCATCTGTTGATATTCATATGATTTTTATCTTTATGTTTGTGATATAACATATTACCGTAATCGATTTACATATATTAAACCATTCTTGCAGTCTGGGGTACATCCCACTTGATCATGATTTATAATCATTGCAATGTATTGTTGAATTTGATTTGCTAGAATGTTGTTGATTATTTTCACAGAGATATTGCTCTGTCGTTTGCTTGTGCTTCTTTTCCTTGTTTTGGTATTAGGATAATGTTGGCATTGTATACTGTATTATGGAGTATTCCCTCTTTTTGGATTTTTTAAATAATTTGAGCAAGATGGGTGTAGGTACTTCTTTCAGTGTTTGATAGAATGTGCTCATAAAGCCATCTGGCCCTCAGCTTTTGTTTTGGGGGATATTTTTGATAGCTATTTCATCTCCATGGTTGTGATCAGTTTATTCAACTCTTCTATTTCATCCTAGTTTAATCTTGGTCAACTATATATTATTCTAAAAGTTTGTCCATTTCATCAATATTATTGACATATAGTTGTTCATAATAATCTATTATGCTCCTCTGTATTTCTATGCCATCTGTGGTAATTTCTCTTTCATTTCTCATCCTGTTTAGTTTTTCTTTGTTTTTTTTTAAAGATTTATTTATTTATGCATACAAATTGGGGTACAGGCCAGAGACTTGGGGCGGTGAGAGGGTTCACCAGAGACAGAGTGGGGAGCAGAACAGGCAGATGGATGGAAATACACTGCTGAGGGGAGCAGCGGGCGAGGCAGGAGAGGTCTGCCGCGCCATGTGGGAATCTCCCTGGCTGGGCATCGAACTCGCGTTGCTGCTGCCGACAGCTCCACAGTGCAGCGCTTAACCGCTGCGCCACCAGGGAGGCCCTAGTTTTTCTTTGTTAACTGAGCTACAGGTTTATCATTTTGTATATCTTCTCAGTATTGAGTTACTTTTTGGGCTTTTTCTTTTTTGTTAATCTGGGCCTCTATTGTAATTATCATTCCTCTTAAGACTTTTTTGTTGCATCCTATAGATTTTGGTAGATTGTATCCTCATTTTAATTCATCTCAAAGAATTTTTTTATTTCTCCTTTAATTTTATCTTTAATCTGCTAGCTATTAAGCAGCATATTGTTAGTCTCCAAGTATTTGTATTTTCCTGCCTTTTAAAAAAATAGTTGATTTCCAACTTTGTGGTATTATGGTTAGAGAGAATACTTGTTATGATTTCGATCTTCATAGTTTTATTGGCAATTGACTTATGTCCCAACATATGGTCTATTCTTGAAAATATTTCATGTGCATTTGAAAAAAATGTTTATGCAGCTGTTCTAGGGTGGTGTTCTGTAGATATTTATTAAGCCTATTTGGTCTAGCTCCACACTTAAGGCTATTATTTCCTTGTTTATTCTCGATCTCTTTGGTCTGCCCGTAGTTGTAAATAGGTATTAAAATCCCATAGTATTTCTGTGTTGTTGCCAATATCTCTCTTTAGTTCTATTAATAATCATCTTAAATGTCTTCGTGCACTACCATCTGGTGCATATACATTTAGAAGTGTTATTTCTTCTTCTATTAAGCTCTTGTTGTATTAAGTCTTTAATCATAATGTAATGTCCATCTCTATCTCTTATTACCTTTTTCAGTTGGAAATCTATTTTATCTGATGTGAGTATAGCTGTTCCTGACTTTTTAGAATTAGTGTTTGCTCATAGAATTGTCTTCCAGGCTTTAACTCCTCCAAGTCTGGGCTTGTTTTTGTTGGTAAGATGACTTTCTTATAAACAATAGGAAGTTGAACTTTGTTTTGGAGTCTAATCACTCTTTACCTTTCAATTGGTAAATCCAAGTCATTTAACTTTAAGGTGACTATTGAGAAATAGTGCTAATTGCCATTTTGTTATTTTTTAGTTTGTTTTTGTCTTTTTATTTTTTGACATCTTTCTTTTGCATTTTGTTTAGTTTCCATTCCCATTGCCTTGTTACTTCTATGATTTTTGTTTCAAAATTGGGCTGAGGTTAGTATACTTGTGGCCCTTTGGACTGTGTAATCGCAGACTTGTTTTAGTGGATTACATTGTTACTGTCCTCCCGTTCAACAGTTTAATTATAATGAGTCTCTAAGTGTGTGTGTCTGGCATTATTTTGTTTGGAACTCCTTGGGTCTCTTGGATCAGGACTTCTGGTTCATTTTCCAGATTGAGATGGTTCACAGCAATTATTTCTTTAAATAAATTTTCTCCGTCTTTCTCTTTATCTTCTTCTGGGACCCATGTGATATAGGTGTTATTTCCCCTTAGGTTTTACCAAAGAGCTCCTTACACTATTTTCATTTTTTATTATTTTTGTTGCTTTGTTTCTGCGTTTTCTGCTACTATGTATTCAAGCTCACTGATTCTCTCCATTACTTGCATTTGTCCACTGTTGAGGCCCTCTACTGTATTTTTCAAATTCAGCTAAAATATTTTTAGGATCCATTAGTTCTATTTGTGACAGTTTCATATTTTCTCCATTTTCATGCTGTATTCCTGTTTTACATCATCCATTGCTTTCCTTAACTCAGCAAGCATGGTTATAGCTATTACCTTAAGGTCCTCCTCAGGCATATTCTGCAGTTCTGCTGGGTTGAGACTTCTCTTAGGTCCAGCAGTTTTGGTATGTTCTTCAGTCTCTTAATTTTTAACTTTCATCAGTTGTAATAGGGAGTTTTCTTATCTTAATAATTTGACTTCATACCCCTCCTATTAAGAAGCTGGGTATAATCCTATGTTTTTAACCTAGTATCTTTAGGTGCCTACTTTTTCACAGACCACTGCTTTTGTACCCATTCAGATGACTGGAGCACTGGTGAAGGCAAAGAGGCAATAGGTACAAAAGAACTGGGACAGTAGGGCACCAAAATTTTGCCTCCAGTGAGCATCAAGCATTCAAACTTCCTACTGTGCTGTGGGTACTCATGTTCTGTGGTGGGGATCCAAGTGATTCCCTCTTCTGGGCCAACTTGTTAGCCAAAATGCCTTATATAGTCTCTCGCCAGCCTCAGCCTCTAAGCTGTGGTTGAATTCTAGACATAGCACTGGGAGAGGATTATGGTTAAGGTAGGACCACAAACCAGGACTTATTTTCCTTACTTTTCAAATATGGAGACTTACCAGGGGTACTTGCTGCTATTATTAAGATCCAGGTGCTTAAGCTCTGGTTAGTGTGATTATTCAGTTGTTTGAGCTTTGGTCTTGTGGGGGGTGGGGAGGGTAAGCCATGTTTTCTGAAAATCACAGCTTTGTGCTGCAAATAGTAGCCTTGTCGAAAAGGAGGCGCAGGTGATCTGATCTCTCTGCCTGCTGGTTTGGGCTCTAATTGCACTAGATTGGAAACCTCAGGCTCAACCCAGAAATCATCATTCTGTACCCCTACTCTAGTAGTTCTCCAGTAGTGAACCCTTTGCCCTGCAGGCCTACTGTGTGCAGCCCCTTTTCCAGTATAGGCTGGGTCTCCAAAGTCTTTCATATGGTCGTGTGCCCCTGAGTTTACAACAGCATAGGGGCTCCACTTGGCAGCCACCGCTCCCTCTAGTATCTCTGTAAACACAGTTTTATTATAGCTCGTCCTACCTTCATTGCTCCTGATGTGCGTGAGAATCACCCGTTTATCTTTTAAGGGTTGTTGACTTTGTTTCATTATAATTTGGGTGTGAATGTGTGGAGGAGGTGAACACAGTATCTTCACTATCCTGCCATCTTTAATGAACTCCTCTTGTTAATATTCTAATGGGGGGCCTCCCCGGTGGCGCAGCGGTTAAGCGCTGCGCTGTGGAGCTGTCGGCAGCGGCGACGCGAGTTCGATGCCCGGCCGGGGAGATTCCCACATGGCGTGGCAGACCTCTCCTGCCTCGCCCGCTGCTCCCCTCAGCAGTGTATTTCTGATCTGCCTGTTCTGCTCCCCACTCTGTCTCTGGTGAACCCTCTCGCCGC